>JANHAO010014775.1:0-15173 GCA_026873985.1 Saraca asoca
GCTATATAATGAATAGGGTACTTTTAAGACCTATTTTAAATAAAACACCCTATGAGTTGTATTTTGGAAGAAAGCCTAATATTTCATATTTTCATGTTTGTAATTGCAAATGCTATATTCATAATAATGATAGAGATAACTTAGACAAATTTGACCCCAAATCTGATAAAGGAATCTTCATTGGTTACTCTTCAACCAGCAAGGCCTATAAAGTTTATAACAAAAGGACCTTGAAGATTGAAGAATCTGTGCATGTAGTTTTTGATGAGTTTTTTTTTTAAGTTATCACGGGTCTGATGTAGAAGAAGACTAGCAACAATAATGGACTTCAGCATTAACTTCAGAAACTCAACAAGATAATTTGAAGATTCATGCTATAGAATCTAATGAGGATGTTGATTCAACCATCATGAACATCACTCCACCCTACTCTCTAACAAAACCTTGGAAGTTTATGGGAAATTACCCCAGGGAACTCATAATAGGAAATGCATCAAAATAGGTAACATAAATTATAAAAACTATTTTTTACTTCATGAATCGATTTGCACATCGATGCATTTATGAACTTATGACAAATTCATATTGAAATTGAAGTTGCAATCAATTTATGAAATTTAAATTTGAAAAATTATTTTGTTGAAGGTTGGGAAAATAATCTACTTCGATGTAGTAATCAATTACAGCTATACTTATAATAGATTATCTTCGATTACTACATCGATTAGTTAGTTGTAACCATACTGAATTAATGCTACAATCAATATAATAACTAAAAATTAGTTATTCTGTTACAAACAGTTACAGCAATTAGAGCAACCCATTACCTTCTCTATTTAAATGATTTTTCATAGTTTTTCTTCACATTTCAAGTGCAAAAACTTTTGATAAGAGGAGCTAAACACATTTTCTCTCTACCTCATCAAGTTCTGAGATTGAATCAAGCTTTTGGATCAAAAATCAATTGAGTTAATCTTAGTTTGTTTGAGATTTTCATCTCAAACCAATGGTGTTGTATTCTTCAATCCTTTTTATTCTATTTCTTTTTATTTGAGATTTCTAGGGATATAGAAATCTATATAGGTTTAGAAGAGCCTGTTCTAATTCTTCTAGGTTAGCAAAAAATCTGTTTAATTTCTTGTGTTTGATATAAACTAGCATTTCAGGAGCCTGGTGAATCTTAATAGTTTTATTTTTTAATTGAAGAGGTCTTTCGATTGAGAAAGATCAAGTAGAGTAGACTTAAATTGTGGTTTCAATTCAAGTTGAACCATTTTAAAACTTTGTGTCTTCGACTTCTTTTTTTGCACTTATATCTTGTTATTCTTGCTGCTACATTTATTGTTTGTCAATCTGCTACATATCTCAACAAGAAAAGTTAATATTAAACAAAAATGTATACAAATTCCCTAACAGAAAAAGGGCTAGATCTGTTTGTATTCCACACTTTAATTTTTACTAGGATTATCATGTTTAAATAAATAGATCATGTAAGATCAAAAGTAGGCTAGGTCGTAGGCCTTTGATAGGCTGTCTAGCCCATTTCCCCTTACCAATAGGTAACACTTATTAATTTCAAACTCATATCAGGTTAGGATATTTTGAATTAGTCCCTTATTAAGTTAACTCACTTTACTTTATTTCTTATCAGTTTCAGATTAATCCCAAATAAAATCAATTCAATCCTAAGCCAACTTGTTAGATCTAACTTGTTTTGATACTCTAGTTTCCCTAAAATACTATTGTCTTGGATAAATTTGTGTGACTTTACATTCATTTAAGAATAGTTCGTCTTACAATGCAAAAATAGTTGTAGTATATATGCATTGTTATAAAAAAAATGACAAAATTAGAAGTTAATTATACTATTAGAAGTGTTGTTAACAGGATTATCATTATTTCAAAATTTATAAGTCAATGATCGTATTAATTTTTTGGCTAATGAATGTCACTGAGAGACAGAATCAATAGAACATTAGATAAGCCTCTGAAATTTTCCAAAAATTAATAATTATTTCTAGTTATTACATAATTTAAGACAATTCATAACTTTGGTATCTAAAAATAGATAAAGTTTAACATGCTTGGGCCAATCGGCACATATAATGATAAATATTGTTAGATTCAATAATTTTCTTTTGAGAAATATTAATATTAATGTAAAGAGAATTTAGTACATATTATTTAGATAAAGAAAGGAGTGATAAATCATTTAATATATACATAATATTTTTAATTCAATTCCAATACATTAAATAGGAAAAACTTAAAAAATATTAATAGATACCACTTTACGAAAATGTCAATATTATTTGAGTATGTATATTTGTTTTAAAAAGTTGAAAAAGAGACCACATATACAATTTTATTCACATAAAAAAATGCAGTATTGATGTGATTGAGTGATATTATCTATGATTAAGCTATTTGATGCATGGATTAATGAGAAATTATATTTGACTTGAATGACAATAAGAATATAATTGATGGATGGAATGTTATCTATTTCGGGAAGAAATTGGCAGATTCACATAACAAATTTGGATAAAGTTAGGATTAAATATGAGAATAGAGATGATAACAAAATGAACAGAAGATTATTTAGATGCAAAAGTATTAATTAATCAGGTTAATTATAGTATAATATTGTTGTTATTTATTAAAAAAGATCATTGTCGTGCTTGAATTTATCCTTAAAAAGTTTCGTAAAGATAATTGTTGAAGTTTTTCACTTTTATTGTCATGAACAAAAGATTATCTATTGTCATGAATATATGTATGGAATTTACCTATTTTTTTTTTATAACTCTTTGTGTAAAGTATATATCTTATAATAGTTAGCTTTTATGCAATTCAATAAAGGAGAGTACCTATGATTGATCATTTATTAAAAAAAAAATTGTCATTTATTAACTTATAACTTTCTTAATGATATTAAATATATAATAAATATACTTCATTTGCCGCAAAAAAATAATTAAGAAGAAATTTTAATTTTTTTTATTTTTTTTCTCTCAATTTAAATCATGAATAAAATATAAATATTTATTTATTTTAATAATAATTATTTATTTCAAATATTTATAATTGATTTTTAATTTAATATTTTAATTTTATTTCTATTAAATTATTGAATTTTTAATTTAATTTTTTAATTTCTTGAATTATCAAACAATAGTTTTTATTTCAAATTTTTAATATTTGAATTATTTATTTATTCAGATAATAAAATTTTGATATTTTAATATTATTAAAATAATTTTCAATCTTGATCATATTATATTTAAATATTAATATTAAAAATAAAAGTTAAAAATATTTTAATATTTTTAATGAATTATATAATTTAAAATTTAAATAATTTTAATAATATATCGTTTAATTTTTAAATTATAAATTATTTTAATAAATGTTATATATCCTTATTTTTTATAAAAATTATCTATTTAAAAAAATTATTTAATAAAATTAATTTTCAATCTAAAATCATTAATAAATTTTAATTTAAATTATATTTATATATAATAAATAATTATATTTATATAAAAATATAATACTTATTAATATATTATTAGTAATATTTAATTATAATTTGATAAATAATATCTATCTAAAAATTCTCATTTTTTAAATTTTTATATTATCTTTAAATATTAGATACTAAATTTAATATTTTAAAATTTTTTATTTTAAAATTTTTATCACTTTTAAGTATTTATCACAATTTTAATTTAAAATATTTCTAAAATTTTATAAAAAATATTTCTAAAATATATACTTTTTTTAAAGATTGTATATTAATTATAATAATATATTAATCTTATTAATTAAATAATTAAATATTTTGAATTAAAATAATTAATTTAAAATTTTTAAATAAAATAATTTATAAGTAAATAGGAGTATTAATGTATTAAATATTTGTTAGAAAATAAAAAAATTTAAATAATAAAATTGACTAAATTATAATATTAATAGAATAAGTTTATGAAATTAAAAAAATATATAATATGTAGACGAACATAATTATATTATTTATATATTTATTTAATAAATAAAAATATAATAATAATTTATTTATATTTAAATATATTATAATATATCATCTAAATTTATATTATAAATTATTATAACACTTCATACAATCTAGTTTTATAAATCCTGGGAGTTAAAACGGTGATTTTTTATTTTTTTTTTGTCGAGAGAAAAATGGAGCTTCAATTTTCATTCGTTCTCCCGGAGAATCTGGAACAATAATAGCTGATTGAAGAAATTGATTAAACGCAAGATGAAATAATCGTCAGGCCATATTCCAAATATTCTTCCTTCAGTATCCCACGATTTGATTTGTTAATTGGCCTGTTCCCTAAGAATTTGCCATTAGCCATCCAAGTTTGAACATCCTCCCAATTTGATTGTGCTATTGGATGGATAACCATTTGATTTCATGAAACCTAATTCAATTTCAAATTGATATTGGAAGGTTGCAATGCTTTAGGAATTGAGTTTTGAATTTTTGACTATACAAGAGATTCAGATGGAAAGGGATAGGTGGAAAGAAGTTAATGGGAATTGTGACCCATTTTTGTCAGAATACGATGATGATGTTGTAGATCGAGAAATACCCGAAAGAGATCATAGCCCAGCGATAATTTCTTCTGCATCGCTTTTGCCGGTTTCTTCGTCACCGTCGGTTTGTTCATCTCCTCCTAGAATTGGCTATATTGAACACCCTGTTTCCAAATGGGACACTCTCGCTGGCGTCGCAATCAAGTATGGCATTGAGGTATTTTTTTTTTTTCTGTTTTTGATTAAAATCTTATCCTTTTTAAGCTGTTGTTGTGCATCTATTTGAATCTGATTTTGGGTGTAATCCTTTTACCTTTCTAGATTTTTCAATCCACCGTTGTGTAATTCAAAATTTCATGTTTGTTTATATATAATTGATTTTGGGTGCAATCCTTTTATCTATATTTATTTATATTCAATTATTCCTTGGAGTTTCATAGTTAATGGATTGACGATTTTATCTTAAAAATGTAGTAACGATGTGATTTATACTTCTTTGTATAATGATTCAAATTTTTAATAATAGTCAAATAATTTATTGTAGTACTTTTAAATACGTTTGATATTTGGTTGTATTTCTCTTATATTTTAATAATCAATTATACATAATAAATTTTATTAAATAAAAATCTATTTTGAATGACTTTTTTTTAATTAAAATTATAAAAAGAAAAATATTTAGATTTGTAGTTACATTATTCTCATTTTTTTTTCTTTCATTATACCTATCCTTGTCTTAATAATAAACTGGTCCTTCTCTCAATAACAAGGAGAAAAAGCTTTTATTGGCTATTGCTTTCTCCCTCTTCAATGCATTTCTTAATAATTTAATATCAAAAAATTATTTATTTATATATCACTCAAAGAAGAATTAATTATGTACAATCAATTATCACAAGATTTTACTAGACATAACATAAATTTTTTGTAATCAATTATTATCAATTATATTTGTAATAATTTTTTCATCGTTATTGAACAGAGCTCCAAAAATTATAATAAAAAAGATTTGTATGATCAAGAAATTACTCAAAATAGTAAGTTTTAACTCTTAAGTTAAAGATTATTGATACTTTGATGATACTATGAATGGTGTTGCCATTCAAGCTATCAAGATTTCTCTTGCACTACCTTTACTCCCACAATGATCCTTTGTGAGAGATCAGTAATTTATCTGCATCTGCATCTTAACATTATTAGTGATGGTGCCCCATGCCTTCACCGAGTACAAGTCATAATCATTCAACTCTTATATATTATAGGTTGCAGACATCAAAAAGATGAATGGCCTTGTATCAGACTTGCAGATGTTTGCTCTCAAGTCTCTCCACATCCCACTACCTGGAAGGCACCCGCCATCTCCTTGTTTATCAAATGGTTCCAATACTACTGGGTATGTGTATGTGTTGAATCAAAGAGAAAAACTAAGATTATTCTTTTTATTGTTAATGATTGAGAGAAGAGTCATTTGTAATTTTGTATTAGATGGGTATATTGTTTGCTTTATTTGTGTCCTAAATGCTTTCTAGTTTAGGGAATTTGATAATTCCGTAATGGTTTATTTCAAAGCTCACATTCAAATATTTGACCTTGTTTTACGTGTTTTGGTTGATTGCATGTTAGTGAGACATCATGTTTGGGCATTCAAACAAGAATTCAAATCTTTGTTATGCCATTATGTTATTGTCTTGGATTGCCATCAGCAGGTTTGAAACTGAAGGAGAGGAAATAAACAGAAAAAGTAGATCGGAGGAATAATTCATGTACAAATTACTAGAGGATTTAAATGCTATTAACCCCGTCACTTTAACCATTTTTGTTTTAAATTTCTTCCTTTGAAGTTTCTGTTCTGTCCCTAATAGGTAATCTCTGAACCTAAATAAGTCTTGCATGAAATTTGAAGAGCAAGTTCATAGTATTTCGCGTTTACAACTTCGGAAGTTGAGAATGTGACCCTATGAATTAATTGTCCTAAATAAATACTTTTGATATCATTTCTGAGTGATTTAGTTCGCTATCGATTCAACATGTAATTCACTGATGGTCATCGACATTGTCCCTTCAGACACAGTAGCTCTGATCACAGCCCGACTACTAATCATTCGCATCGGGACCTGTTTGAATCATTCCAGTCCCTGAAAATGAAGCCTTACCAGCAGCAGGTCTCTCCACCCATGAGCTCTTTACAAGGTTGCTATGGACTAAAACTAAAAGATAAGAAAACCATATCTGAAGGTTTTGAGATGGCAGTGCATGGGAAAGGGGCATCTAATTCTTCAGAAAATGGTTCATCTTCCAACCAACCACCTATGTTTGATCAACCTCTGAGTCATCACCGAAAATCTAAAAGTTTTGTTAATGGAATTCTGGATGAGATTTTGGAACAGTATGATATTGCAGCTGTTGGAGAAGCAAGGGAAGACGATTCTGATAAATGGAATGATAAACTTGTGAGAAGGCGTCAGAAATCTGAAGCTAACCTTAGACGTAAGCCAGATCTGCTTCTGAAAGAGGATAACGGCTGTGGAACTGGATTTTCATCAAGAGCAGGAAAAGGCTTAGCTCAGAGACAGAAAACAGCATGCCGAACCGTATTGGCATCTGAGTCTGTAGCAAGTGGCTTGAATCTTTTGCCGACAATTCTGGGGGATGCATTTTTGGCTGATGGGCCATCTTTTGTGAGAAAATCATCAAGCACATCAAATTTACAAGATCAAGATAGCAACAATTCCTTATCCATCAGGCCAACCTCAAGATGGAGTTTGAAGCCAGATTTGTATGGATTGCCCAAGCCAATAACTGGTCGAAGAAACAAGGCTGCAGTTGATTAATTCTTAGTTTTTCATATCAGTTTCAATTCTCTTATCAGGCTATCCAATCATTAGGCGCAGCCAGTGGGTAGATTGGAGGAGGTAAAACAGAAAGTAGAAAAAGAAATATCAAATAATACATTTGATCAAATCCTCTGATGGGTACAAGTTTCCATCTCCATTTTTTTAATGTTCCTTAATCTGTGTTTACTTCCCCCCTAGCCATTTGAAGAGTGCAAGACTGAGGCTTGGCTTCTCAACTTTAGAATTCACATTTTTTCATACATATACTGTTAGTGTTACCTACACACTAGGTATCATAAATGTACATCTATACTTTGAGCTCTCTTAATATTATTGGTTAAGAAACTGGAAACTGAAGTTGTGATATTTGATCATTAACTATTAGTGATTTTAACAGGCACTTAGTAATGATCTTACAGTGAAAAAGGAAACGACATTGATATTGTGGTGATGAATGAGACATCATTCTTTACATAAGCAGGATTTTGTCTGCTTCTGTGCTTTTTGCTTTGCTTCTTCTTCTGCAAATTTTCACTTGTTCAAATTCTATACCTTTCTCTACCTCTCTTCATTGTTTAGTACTACAATTTGATGGTTATTTTTGTGATGCCTTAATGATATTTTGTTTTAGTATTTCTGCTTGTGCTCGTTGCAAGTCTTACACCATGGGATTGCATTAGATTGCCTGCCCGCATATAGTGCCCTTCCTTGCAGCCATCTTTCTTTCATTTGGCTAAAATATCTTGGAGGCCCCTGGCCTGCCAGAGGATCTTTCATCGTCTATTTATAATATATTGATTCACATATTAACATTTGATCGAGTCTTGGGAATTCTGTTGTAACTATGCAATTTTGTCGAATGAAGCTTTTTTCATAGTTATTAGAATCTTACAATTCATAATTAGATTTGTAAGATTCTATTTGAGCTATACATTTGACAATTCTAGTTACTTATATAAATTTCTTATGTCTTTTAAGTTTAATTAGATACACATAAATCGTATGATAGATCATTAGAATCTTGTTATTCTAATTATTGGGGTTTTCAATCAAGTTTGCAACATAATATAGTTAGATTTTAAGCAACTTGTCTTTAAAAAACCTTTTTTTTCTATTTATTTTTTTTCAATAATACTATTTTATATGATTAGGAAGCTTTGTTGGATTGCTTTGCTGTGAACTTAAGTTATTATTATTTATCTATGTTATTTACTATCTATTTCTAAGTCTAAAATTATTTTTTGTACTATTGAATAATTTTGATATTTTTTATATGTAAAATATAAAGTTGGAATAATTTTAAGTTTTGATCATGAATCTTATGATTCACAATTTGATCATGATTGAAAAAATTGATTTTCTGATTCCTGATTTGATAACTTTGGTGAGTCTAACTTTGAGTGCAATTGATAACGGTAAACCTCTCAAATTTCTAGTTGCTAATTAAAATTTGAGTGAATAAGCCGACAATTGCTACCGCATAAGAATGCAAAACCAATATGGTTAATAAAAAAATTATAAAATTTATTAGAACTTGAAAGCCTATCCAACAGTACTTGATGAATTAATCAACACAATTGGCGAACTTCTGCACAATAAAAATTGATAAATTCTTATCTTTCAAATTTTTTTAGAATGTAGAAGGCTTTCCAAGAGTACTTGAGCTTGAGTTGAATAATATAAGGGTAGTCATAGATGTGTCCAAGAAGACATCCTAGAGATAGAGGGAGCAGAGAGAGTTTAAAACGCCGTTTGTTTTGTAACAAAATATCTTCTATAGAAATAATCTCATTTACTTATAGTTATAGTTATAAAATATTAGCATAATAGAAAATATTATATTTATTCAAGGTTAAATGTGAGAAATATGAGAAAAAATAATATTATATATTTTAAAGAGGAAGTTTTTTTTTTTTTTTTTGGAAATCATGGCCCTATATATTTTTTTAATCATAAATATATAAATAGCATGAAAATTCTTTATTTAATATAAACAAATGAGAGATTTTCCTACAGAAAATGCCTTTTCCAAAATAAAGAGAGCTTAAATATCAAGATTATTCCCCCGTTCTTTGCTTCCCTATCCGGAGGTTACTATCTAGTTGATCCAATATATGCAATAATTTATAAATGTTTCAGTTTTCATTTTTATTTTTAAGAATGACAAGAAGCAGAGGAGGAGAGGAGAGAAGCCATAAACTATGTAAAACATTAGAATTAACATATTCGGTTCACTTAATTAGTTTTTTAATTTAATATTTAAATGTTTTTTTTATAAATTTTTAGATAACTATCACAATATTATCATGTATTGACTTCTTACTTTATTTTTTCACATAATTTTAAAATCATTTTCATGTATTTGTTTAAAATTATATCTATCTAATTTAATTTCTATTAATTATATAATATTAAAAATTACATTAAAAAATGACATGACAAGTTAATATTCAATAATATTTGTGATACTTATTTAAAAAAATATGTAATTAAATAAAATGATTAATTTAATAGATAATAAATATTAATTTTTGAATTTTGTATAGTTAGAGACTTCAATTCCGAGTTATCAAAGTTTGTGGGGGTAACAATCCAACGCTTCTAAGGTTGAAGGTGATTTTTTGTTTTTCGCCCTCCCCACACACACATAAGCAGAAGGGGGAGGAGATGGTGTAACTTTCAATATCACCATTTTCTGTCATTTTTCACCTTTTGGTGTGTACATTTGAATTTGAAAAATGAACGTTTTTCAGCATTGTAACCACAAGGCATTAGAATTCTCCCCTAACCTCCATGCTTGCTTGCCCAACTAAGCTTATATTAAAGCAGACCAAATTCCTAAAACCCATTCCCCCTTTTTCTTAGCAGAAGATAATTCCCCCAATTAATCTATTGCATACTCTTAACTCCCTTCTTTTTTTGGCTACCAAGATTTAGTCACCAAGGATTTTATATTGGAAAATCTTTGCTAATAGCAATTAGATTTCACAATAGAATAAAAATTTAAAATTTAAATTTAATTGAAAGTCATATTTTTGAGTTAAGAAACGATTGTACATTATTTAAATTAAAAGAAAACAATCAAAAGGAAAAATATAGATCTCTCCTAATTGAAATGCATTCTAGATATTTCATAAAAAACATTCAAGTGTGTCTCCTCTAAGATAAGTCCATGCGGTTAGCCCCTACTTTGTCACACCTTCATGCTAACATTGATGAGCGGTAATTATAGTGAGAGAATGAAAAAAGAAAGGACAATTTTCATGATTAACTTATCACATGAGCACATACAAATCTAATGACTGACGGCTACAACTTTTGTAGTTATTGTTATGAATTAAGGTTTTCTAGAACTCTTGTAGATATCATTTTATAGTCATCTCATAATGTACCTACCAAGTTGCCTCTTTATAAAAAACTACTAGGGTTTTTAAGAATCTTAATTAATTACTACTTAGTAAATAAAGAATTTCTTAATTAAAACATTGTCTAAGAATATAAATAAATAAGCTTTTTATTTATATTTATTTTCCCTAAAGCATGGTTCCCACAAAATGACTATATAAACTCTTTATATATATTATTTTATTTATTTTCTCATCAACTATCTCATAGTTAAATTAACAATTATCTCATAATTGAATTATTCTCTTTGCATAAAAATGTGGATACATTTAACTTCATGTGTATGACCCCTTGGGTTTATTAGTAAATTAGTAATGAGACATGATTATTTATGATTAAATTAAAAATTTCTAAATTAATATTTAGAATTAATCTCATAAATTATAATTAGCATCTAGTAACATGTCATAAAGACCTTGTTTGCCTGAATTACAAATATTAACCTTTTCAATTACAATTATCATGTAATAAAGTCATTCTATTTATTTAATGTCCTGATCAACAACTTTAAGATATGGTATTAAGTAAAAAATACTAACCATTCAATAATTATGTATTTATGCTTTTACGTATGACTTATTTGTGAAACTCAAAAGACTCTTTTTTTTAAAACCTATTTTATATTATATATATAAAGTATATAGGCTAGCCCAATAGGCTATGTTTTAATTAATAAAGTCTAACTTATTTTGTAAAATGAGTTAAAAGTTAAATCCAAGCTTATTCTATTTTACAAATGGACTAGGTCCCTAGGGCATACATAGGCAGGTGACTATTGCAATATGATATCAATTTGATGGATTGATGAATTAAGATGGGATAGCAAAACAAGATGGATAGGACATGTTTTGAAACATTAAAAATAAAATAGGTCAGTTGAAAAGTTGTTCTTAAAAAAAAGGATTATTTATGTTATTAAATGATAAAAATAAATTAAAATTTTAAGATAAGAATTGAAATATAAATTTAAAATTTTTTAATAATAAAAATTGTTTTCTCATATTAATAGCAAAATAGCAGTAGTATTGAAGAAGTAGTAGTGATAAAAAAAAATGAGTAAATCCCATTTTTTGTTCTTGTGAAATTCAAGAGGGACAAATCGAATAAATTAATATTTAATAAGCATAAAATTGAGAAAAATTATTTCACACGGATCAAAATGAGAAAATAAAATTTCACAAGTATGAAAGTAAAAAAAAATAAAAAAAAAACTTTTAGGGTTTACAAATAAATAGATGGATCAGATCTCACCCTTTATGTATGGGTTATGGATTGATCAATTCATGACTCATACAATATTTTAATTGTATTAATAAATAAATAAATAAATAAATGAGTCAACACTAATCCATCCGTTCATGATTCCATTTAAATTCATCATCCTCATCTGTTTAACACCCCTACTTTTAAGCCTAGATACTTTAATGGGAACTTCATTATGAATAACTTTAATGGAAACATTTTTAGATCTTCATTTACTTCATGCTTCTCCATTGAAAAAATTTGTCATAGAAATATGCAATGCAATTGTTAACACAATGAAATTTTAAGAGCACATTTGGTGGGATGTAATAGAATAAAATGAGAATGATAAAGAAAATAATAAAAAAAAAATTGTTCGACTGAGAATATAGAATAAGAATGGTCATTTCCTATGATTATCCGATCAAATGATGAAATCTTCATTACTAATGGAATGTCCATTTTATAAAATAATGGAATAATCATTTTACATATTTATCCTTTATATTTTCTTACAAATTTCAATATTAATCTTATATTAATAAATAATAAAACAATGTAAATTTTTCAATACTTGTAGCGTAAGAATACTTGCTAATTATAATTTAAATAATAGAGTTTATAAAATGATATTTTATATTATTTATTATATAAAATTATTTAATGTAAAATAAAAATTAATGAATTAGATATCACTGTTGAAAAATTTTGTCAATTATAATTTTGACAATACAATTTAAAATATAATATTTTTTTTTTATTTATCATATAAATATATTTTCATTATATTAAATTATTTGATAAAATATTCAATTTAATTTACTAAATCAAACAAAGTATTTATTGTCATAGTAATAATTGTTATTAATTATTCTTTTCCATTTCGTTCCTTCATTATTTTATTGAACTAAACATAAAAATAAAATAAAATAATCATTCCAATTCTAATAGTACGAAAGAAAATTATGAAATAATTATTTTATTACCATTTTCATATCCCTTCCATTCCCTTTTGATTCTATCTAACAAAATGAATTATAGGTGTTTTGCTATTTTGTTTGAAGTCAGATTTTCTAGAATTGATTTCATTTCATTTCAATAACATTTATTTCATTTTATTTATGAATGAATTATATTGTTTGAAAACTATGTTAAAAATAATGATTTTAATTCATTTGTAAAGGAATTCTTTTGTTTAAGACATATTAAAAAATGCATAAAATTCAATTAAAAAATAAAATTTGATAATATTATCACAAATAAATTGTTAGAATAAGGATGAAGTATATAATATAATATGTGTTTTAGAAAAAATAAAATGAATTCTAGTGAAAACTTTGATATATTTAATGGATTTTATAATGGTATAAATATAATTAAAATAGAAATTATAAATAAAATGAGTTAAAATGAAATTCTTTTTAATTTAAATTTAAATATTATTTAAAAAAATTATTTAAAAATGAAATGAAATCTTATTTTTAATTACTCCAAAGAGAGTTACTTATCCTGTTGAAGCCTTATTACCTAACATTGGCACCTTTAATCTAAATTCTTAATAATAAACATTTAATAATCCCAACCCGCACAATTATTGTCGAACAACATTACGAAGTAATTCTGGGACCGTAATTCCCATTTAGGATACAACAATGTTTTAAAATCCATCCCGTGCATCCACCCATACAAATGGTGAATAAAATTAATAAAATCAATTGTAAAAGTCAAACCGAATCAACCAATAAAATCGATGGTTTGGTCAAACCAGTTGGCGTTTTCGTATATCGCACAAGTATTCTTTCTAATTACTTGCCAAACATGGAGAATTGACAGAAGGAAAAAATGGTTATATTCAAGGACGCATTTAGTTCAACTCATAGAAATAAAAAACGACAAAGTTAAATGAGAAGAAATAAAAATAATAATAACTGTTATATTTTGATTTGTTTGATTCAATTATATAATCAAATAATATTATTTATAATTTTTTTTATATTTGATTAGGTGATAGTCAATGTTGATCAATAGTAGTAAATTGTGATTAATGACAATAAATGACAGTAAGTAATGCTCAACGGTGATAGGTGACCAATAACAGTAAGTAGTGGTGGCAGATAATCAATAGTGATAGATAATACTAAATGGTGATTAATGACAGTAGATAATAATGGACGGTAATCAAATATGATAGATAATGGTGAATGATGGTTAACGGTAATGGTAGTCATGACAAATGATCAATAATTGTAAGTAGTGGAGGATGATGATTAACAATAAAAGGTAATTGTGAATGATAGTTATAAATGATAATAAACAATGATCAATTATAGTAGTGATGATGATGAATGATTAATGATGAAAGTTAGTGGTGAATAATGATCAGTGTTACTGGTGTCGAATGATGATTAACAGTAGAAGATAGTGATAGATAATAATTAACAATGATAATGATGATAGATAGTAATCAATGACGGAATATAATGATGGTAATGGTGTACAATGATCAATGATAAAAGATTGTAATAAATAATTATCAATAACGATAAATAATAATGAGAATTTCGCAAGGAAAGATAAGAAAAAAGAAAGGAGTGTTTTTTTATTTTTAGTGGTAACATAATTTAAATCTTAGGTGAAATAAGGATTTCAAAATTCAAATGAAAAGAAATTATTAAGGTTAAATAATATTAATAGATTTCATTATGTATAAATCAAATACTCAATAAAAGAATTAATTTTTTTTATTCTAGTATCAACCTTGAGCTAGATTCTTTGCTTGCACAATTTGGAGCTTGGGGGGTGTATATTATATATATATATATATATATATATATATAAACAGCTGGGCTGGAGCAAGTCGCACAAATTATATCTTTGAAATGGTTTGCGTGAATCACTATCATATAACTTCAACCCCACATTGTCATACACACAAAAGTTACAAAAGTTACTATGATCATCAAATTTGATAATCTGCTTTCCAATACAATATAAAAGATGTGCAAGAATAATATCCTTCAACTAGATAAGAGATTAAGTGGTACAGAAAGCTAAGAGAATAAAACTCTCAAATGAGAAAATGAAATTCTTTCTGATTGATTCCTCAACACATAGCATGGGGCC
>JANHAO010014776.1:0-15145 GCA_026873985.1 Saraca asoca
AAAGGAATAAAATGTGGCAAATAATGTGAAACAAATTTAACACTAGTTTGACACTGAACAAAGCAAGATAAAATAAGAAATTAAAGTCACAAAGAAAACCCAACAGCAATGTGAATTGATGCAAATAGGTATGACAAATGAAGAGAAAGGATGTGAATTCTACAGCTACAAGCACAAAACATTTAACTCTTCTGATTCCTTTTTTTTACTGTTCTGATTCCCTTTTTTTTAACTATTATGATTCTTCTCTTTCCTTCTTCTTTTTTTTTGTGATCACACACTTAAACCGATGAACAAAGATGGTAAACGGACTAAAAAGATGGAAGCAAAATAGAATTGATAAGATATGAGACTTGAAAGAAATAAACAAAAATTTTGATAAATCAACCTGGTTTAGAACCTAGGCTCTGAATACCAACTAATGTGAGCCCCGATGGTAGAAACCATGTAACCTACTAACAAATTGTTATATTGCCTAAGAAAGTTAATCAGATTGAACCCTACCCTTAAAATAACTTGTAGTTTGTAACATGAAGTATTAAGAATAATGACGCCACACTCATAAAAAAGGAAGAGATAGGAGTGATAAACTAGAGTGCCACAAGGTTTGCAATCTTGATAAATTCAATCAGTTCTTAAAGAACCAAAGGAAAAGAAAAAACCTTTCTTTTTATTCAACAAATTCTAATTTATGTTTTTATCAGTAAAATAGCCTTTAAATAGGCAAACAATCTGAACCAATCTCACAAAATTAGTAATAACCACCTCCCTAATTAATAGGAGAATCAAGCTTAGACATGATTTACTTCCCAATTAATAAGAGAATTCCTAATTTAGTGGAGTTTTACAACTACCAGCCCTAATTTATGCTTAATAACATAAAAGCATTCCTAAATATCTCAAATAAGGCCTAAAAATGCATTTGACCCAAATTATACTTAATTAAAAATCAAATAATTCAGATTTAGGCCCAAATACACATTTCAGTTTGCAAACAAAAGATAGCTCTAATTTGGGCCTAATCAATTAGAACACTTCAAATCAACTTGGATAAGCAAGACAAAGTGTTTGAACTCTTTTAAGGCATGAATTCTATCCCTTACTTCAGATTCAGCCCATATACTACCAATTAAACCTCCAAGAGTATCATGCATTTTCTTGGCTTTTGCATGTGTAATTTGTCCATCACGAATATGTAAAGGATCATTTGAACCTCCGTTGGTAGCCACATCTTGGATCCCATCAAAGACGCTAGTTTCTACTACTCCTAACAAGGAGTTATCAAAATTTATATGCCTAAAATCTCTAAGGCACAACAAAATAATAGTATTTATGCCTAACCTAGTCATAGGCTTGGCAGCAATTTGAACACATCCAATTTGCAGAAAATTATATTTTGTTCTTTATTTATCAAGGTCTTTTTCTAAAAGAAGCACAAATTCTTCTGTCAGAGGGTCAGCATTGATAAACTTTTCTTCAATTTTTATTACATAAGTTAATTTATTGGAAAATTGAAAATTGAAAATTAAATTTGTAAAGTTCTTTGTTTGGGATTCTCGGCATTTCCCAGTCATTAATTTGTTTATTGAAATTCTCAAAATCAATTTGTTCTTTGTAAATAGATTTGAAATTTTCTTTAATTTTGATTTTTGATGATGATTCAAATGAGGAAGATGAAAACAAAAAATAGGAAGATAAAGAATGATGCATAAAAATTTGTAAAATCTCCACACCCAATATTAAAGCTTTCAGGTTTCATAAAGATACAAATATAAACAATAAATTATCTTGCTATATGAAGTAGATATTAGTGTCTTAACATGAATTTTCAAATCTAGATTACATAGCCCCTACTTAAGCTTAACATGAGAGCATGTGAGATAGAGGTTTCATTGCCCTTAATAGACTCAAATGGGACTGACTCAGCTCTTTACAAACTCATGTCTTGTTGAGTGCTATTAGCTTATCTAGAAATAATATTCATATTCAAAGACTAACATAAACTTCATGAAAACAAATATAATTCTTAGTTCATACTTTTATCCTTACTTCCCTTTAGGCTCTAATACTATAAACTGTGGAGGTGGCCTTTAAAATAATGAAAGAAAGAAAGCTAACAAAATAAAGAAGTAAGGATCGTAGGTAGATTGCTAATAAAAGAATTTATTAATTTCAAGAGAGAACTTACAATTTGGGTAAAGCTCCAGACAACTCTAGAGATTGCTTATAAAGGAATGGCATTGAAAATTTTTGAATGCCCTACATTTGATATTTGAGGTCTATTTATAGGAAATTTCTAAAATTTACTATTTGCTATAGTGTAGTGGTACAGTGTATAGTTACATGTTACAATGTCCGGCTATAGTGTATAGTTATCTATCGCATGCTACTGTAGTGACTATTACAATGACTGATCTTAATTTAAAATCTTTACTTTGACAAAAGCTATTAGGTAACTTTTGACTTTTTTTGGAAAATTGTCAGGCCAAAAGTTATTTTGTCTTTTCTTGCTGACACTTCATTTGAATTTGAATTTCATCTTGCTTCAATCACTAAGATTGATTCTAAAACAATCGTCTTCATTTGATTGGGCATAATCTTTTGCTTATTCTGAATAGTTTGAAGCACCAAATTCTACTTTTTTTGTGTTTGTAAGCTATTGTAAAATTTCTTGTAACTTTGACATATATTCCTGCTTTGAGGAGGTTGATGCTAGAGAAGGTGCAATTTGTAATTTGTTTTAGAGAAACTAATGGCTTCCTTTTTTTCATATTTTTGTGGAAGTGCGGATTCTCTTGGAACTATTTCTAGATTTAAATAACATGGGCCTTGTTGGCAAAATTGTATGAACTCCACCATTTGATAGAGAATTACCTTTGAAGTACTGGCCATTTGGAATATGGATTTTCTTTTGAGTATTGATACTTTCATGAAAGACACTATGGAAGACCAATTTTTAAGAAAAATTGTAGAAGAATGGAATAATTTCCATAATTTAAATTATCAAAACAAGATTTCAATATATTCTATCCCTTATTGACTTTTTTTGATAAAATTTTTGGTATGGGATCGTAAATATCCCACCATCTGAAGAACCAATTTGAAAATTTATATTTTTTACTCTGATGGATGAAAAACAACTAAGAGTGTTTTTGGGTTTTATTTTGATAATATATGATATTATACTATGTTTTTTGATAATCCTAGTATGAATAACCATATAGTTGCTAAGGAATTGAAAACTTTTTGATTTGATTAAGGTTTTGGCCCCAATCAGTTGGAGAAATGATTTTCTCAATTTGGAAAATTGAATGAGTAATAAAAGTTTTATCTCTTGGGGAGATATTATGCTTAATTTTAACTGACCCAATATCAACTAAAATCAATTCATAAAATTCCCTTATTTTGTTGAAAGCTTTAGGGATAAAATAAAAAAAATTTTGAAATATTTTTTTGAAAACCTTTCTTAAGATCTTTATCCCAATATTCTAGTTCCATTCGAAGAAGATTTTGTGGAACCAGTGATAACTTTTGATGGTTGGGGATTAGTAGGGGTAATTTGTTTAGATGAAGAGCTAGTAACAATTTTCTGGGCTTTCATCTTTTCAATTTGTTTCAGAATTTTGGTTTAGTTAAGGTTTAAATTCTTGGTATTTTCCTCTTTATCGACTATATTTGTCGATGACTTTTTGGTGAGGGTAAAGGGTTTGACATTTGTAAGGCAATTGCCTGAAGTGTTTTTATTGGGAAAACATAGTCCTCTGGCGTTTGGCATTTGGAACAATTTAACTTTTGAATTTGTTTTCCCTTATCAAGGGAGGATTTTGGTTTCAAATTTGGCTATAGATCTTTCTTTTTATCTTTCTCTCACTCTTTTTTAGGTGGCATTATTTCTCCTGCAAAAATTCTCGAGTTAGGAAATTAGGAATTGAATTTGAAGTACCTTTGATATATTTTATTTCGAAATCAAAAGCAGATAAGATGGCTTACCATCTTGCAAAGCTTTGTTTTCATGCCAAATTTTTAACATCCTTTTTCAAAACATCTTTCCTAGATTTGCAATAAATTCGAAAAATAAATTTTTGATTGAGAAGACCACTTTGAAATTTGTTTAAGCACAAAATTATCGCTAAAATTTCTTTTTTAATTATTGAATAGTTTTGTTGTGCATGATTCCAATAATTTGATGTAAATGTAATAATATGCTCTTTTGAATTTTTCTTTTGCTTGAAAATTCTCCCATAGCCTAAATCTGATGCATCTGTTTCAACAATTTTTTATGCAGATGGATCATAAATGTGTAAGTATGGAATATATTTGACTTGAATTTTAACTCTTTTGAAAACATTGATATGAATATCCATCCAAGGAGGAGAATTCTTTGTGAGACGTTCTTGCAAAGGCTGCACTATATTGGACATTTAAGGAAAGAAATCTGATACATAGTTTAAACATCCCAAAAATCTCTGAAGTTAGGTTATGTCAAGAATTTGATCTAGAAATTTATCAGCAAATTGGATTGCTCTCTCAATTGGAATTATAGTTCCTTGCAAAATGTAATAATCAAGAAACTTGATTTTTGTTTGGAATAGAGAGATTTTTTTTTTAGACACAACAATTCCATTTCTTTGAGTAGTTTTTAAGAAAACATTTAAATGTTTGAAATATTGATCAATATTTTGAGAGAAAACTAGAACATCATCAATGTAAACAACGATAAAATTTGTAAATGGATTATAAATATCATTCATAATACTCTAGAATACTGAAAGTGCATTTTTTAGGCCAAAAGGCATTACATTCCATTCGTATTGTCTGAATGGTATTGTAAATGTTGTTTTGCACCTATGCTCAGGTTTGATTTGTATTTGCTAGAAGATAGATTTCATATCAAATTTGGAACATATTTTAGTAGAATGTAAGCGAAATTGGGTAACGGATCCATTGCAAAGCTTCATTGAGAGGTTTGTAATTAATTACTAACCTTGGAGTTTCTCATTCAATTTCTACATTTTTATTAACATAAAAATTAAAACATGACTAAGGACTTTTGGACTTCCTGAAAATTCCTTTTGGTAAAAGATAATTTATTTCCTTTTTACAATAGTCCAGAAATTCTGGATTCATTTGAATTGGACAAGTTTTTGTAAGAATTTATTTTTCAGAATAATCTTTTTCATATGGTAAATCTACCATATGTTGTTTCCTTTTCCAAGATGCATTTAGCAAATCAGAACAAATCTGAGTTTCAATTCTTTTTTTGTAGAGAATTTATTTTATTTTAAACAACCAGTGTTTCCAAAAGTTGTTCTATCTTTTTGAAAGAAATTTCTTCTGAAAGAAAATTGATTTGATTTTCTTTAATTTTGACCAAGTTCAGGTCTTTAAAATTGGTTTTTGACAAATTGGAAAATAATTTTTTCTCCTAAGTTCTCCACAATTATACCTTCATCAGAAACTGAAAAAGGCATAATTTAGTGGATAAAAGGAGAACCTAAAATGATTTTGCTAGTCATATTCTTAACTAACAGAAAAGTTATTTTAACATTGTAAGAAGAAATTGTAATAACCACATCAGAAAGTTTAAATTGGATTTGGAACTTACATCTATTTACAGATTTGAGTCCTTCCTTAGTTTTCTCAAAATATTTGGTTAATATAAGTCCTTCTTATATACAATTAAGATCAACTCCTGTATCAAACAAGGCTACTGTCTTAATGGTATACTCATTTCTTGTGGTCAATTTAATTGGTATATACCATTTTTGGATAGAAATACTATAAGTAATTTTGAAAACTTGATCATTTATTTCTTTTTCCTGTATTTTTTATTCTTTTTCTTTTCTCTTTTGAAGAGTTGAAAGAACTAAATTACAGCGTTGCTGTTGCTCCTTTAATTCTTTCACTTCTTCTTTTAATATGTTCAGTTCATGCTACAAGTTTTGAATGGTAATGGGCTTGCTATTTTCTGAACTAAACTTATTTAAGACATTCTTAAAGTTGTATTTGTCTATCTTAACCTGCTTGGTTGGGATGAGTTTTTCTATGGTTTGTTTAAGCTTTTGGAGATAATCTTTCTTTTGCTCATCATTTGGCAGTTGACAAATAACTTCAAAGAGAATATCCTGTTCTTTTGTGAGGATGCTTACCTCTTTTTTAAAAGATGATGTATCTTCTATTTCAAAAGAACAACAATCCTTTTATTGAACTCCTTTGCTATTTTCTATTTCTACTTCTACAACTTTTTGTGAGAATTCTTCACTTTCAGAAGTCTCTTCTATTAGAAGATTGTTTATCATGTCTAAAACCCTTTTGTCTAGTTGTAAATTTCTTAACTTTTTGTTGAGTTTGCAGTGTTTGACAACGTGACCTAGTTTATTACATCTAAAACAGATAGGTCTGATGTCTTGATTTGGAGGAGGAGTATGCTTGGGTTTTTTATGAGGATAACTCTTCTTATGGTATTTCTTTGTCAATTTAGGTTTGCTAGATTCTATCTCCCTTTGCTTGGCCTTTTTCTTATCCTTAGGTTTGAAGGTTTTTGGGTAGATGAATCCAAATTGTTCATAGAAAGATCCTAATTCTTTCCTATTTAGAGTTCTTTATTTGGCTAATTGCCTTTGGATTTTGTTGTTCTGACAAATTTTTAGTGCTACTTTTTGGATATATGCTGTAAGCTATTCATAAGTAAGTTGTTAGTATAGGATAATCCTATTGAACTAGCTTTTCTAATTTTGTCCCTAACCTTATCTCTAAGGATCTGGGAAGTCCTGCAAGGAATTTTTCTTCCAGAAAGGTTAATTACTATCTGACCTACAATAGATCCTACTGAAGAATATATTTTTATACCATACAAAGTCTCCTAGGGTTCTACACTTAAGGTTAGATAGAAATTCTGCTGATTTGTCTTTCTATAGATTAGGATTCCTATCAAGTGTTTAGTGATCGTAAAAATCAGGGTATTTACTGCATCTAAAATTTCATCTCCATTAGAATCACCGACAACTAAACCATTTGTATTAGTCTTAACAGATTCCAAAATTTGGTTCTTTTCTATTTGAGTAAGATGTTCATCCTATCATTTTTTGGGTTGGCTAGTAAAACCTGCTACTAAGATATGAACTACTAGTGTGTCATTGCATCCGTATACTGTTTGGTAGGCTGTACTAACTATAGTCATTTGTTGGAGAAGGTTTAAGATATTATATTTAGATTTGTCATTTATGTTCCACTCATAGATATTATTCTCATTATAGAAATTCTAAATAATAAGGGATTTTTCTATAGAAATTTGATCAGGGAAATTTGGTAGAGGATTTTAGGAGGTCTCTAATTTGCTAAGGTTTTGACTGTCTCTATTTTTAGGTCTTAAATTTTAAAAAATAAAATAAAAAAGAAAAAATTGTTATAGGAAGAAATAAAAATATGAAAACAAAATATAAAAAAAGAAAATAGATAGATTCATGTGGAGAGAGAAAAAAAAAATGAAAATGGAGTAGTTAGAGATAAAAAAAAAATGAAAATGGAGTAGTTGGAGATAAAGTGGAGAGAGAGAATAAGAAATAAACAATTAAAGATTATGATTCAGTTCTTAATACGCAAATATCAAAACAATCTATTTAATCTAATGGTGAAAAATTCAAAATCTTAAGAGGTGGGCCTTGAGAGGTGCAGGTTTCCATAGAATTGCCTTTACAGTGTATTAATTTTTTTTGTGTGTGTGAATAAAAGTTTACAATGTGGTATTAAAGTCTTAGCAATAGTTATATAGATGTATAATAATGATAAATATTATATAAAAATATTTTTCTCTGTCATCACAATTTATTTTAAATTCATTGTAATTAAATAAAGACATTTAATAACAGAGTAATTTTTTTTTCATATTAATAATAAAAAAGTTTAAACCTAATAACTTGATAGATAAAATATGACTGGAACTCATAAAAAACTTAAACCTCATTGGAATAGTTTGAAACAAAATTTTGATTAACTAAAATATTATTTTGGTCTTTTAAAAATACAAATTTTTTTAATTTCATTTGATTGATTTTTATTCTCAATTTAGTTTTCTTATATATTCAATTTCTTTTAATTAAATCTCTCTATTTATCTACATTGCATTTTGTTAATTAAAGTGATGATTTGAAAGCCTAAAAGTCTAATGTAATGTCCTTCAATACTTGCTTGACCACTAAATATAAATATAATTTGCTTGAAAAGATAAATGTTTATGTATATTAAGACATTTTTATAAATGATAAAAAAAAGAAATTAAAATAATAATCCTTCCCTAGTTTTAAATTAAATTCAAACGATATGTTTAAAGTATTAACTATGGCGCATAGATATTGAAATATATCATATTATATTTAATATTTTATATTATTAATTTTATTAATAAAATTAGAGATAAATAGATAAAGGATCTTAATTAAATCAAATTAAATTTAAGATCAATTTGAAAATAAGATTAAATCAAAAAAATTTATATTTATGAGAAATTAAAATAATGTTTTAATAAATTTTAATTTTATTGCGAATTATCTTTCCTGCCCTTCCGAGTCCTTGCCTTGCTGCACACCTACTTGCTTTGCTTTGTACCAAAAAGCAATGTTTGTAAGTGGAAATGGCAGTGTCCATGTGTTACTTGAGAGTTCACTGTGCCCCAAAACCCAAATTCACAAAACGCATTGTCCCTGTTTTCTCGATAACAAGGGCCTCAGTCTCATCAACCGCACGCCTTGTTTCTTCAATGGCTTACGAGAAGGAGCTCGCAGCTGCAAAGAAAGCAGCTATTCTCGCTGCTCGTCTGTGTCAGGCATTACACCATGACTTTCCTTGTCACTCTTTGCATTTATTTCTTGCCCTTATTCATAAATTATTTGCATTTGTTTTGGAATTCGAATGGGCTTCGTTACAGCAAGAATACGGACTTTTTTGGAGCTCTAAGTTGACCACAAGTCTGAATCGAGCTTTGATTTTTTTTTTTTTCCTATTTTTCTTAATTTTTTAGAAGAACCTTTAGTTCTGCATTCAAATCTGACTAAATTGGTTCGCTTGATTCATTATTATCGTTTTATTTTAGGATAACTATGGTGTATTTCATGTCATTCACTTAGGCATCATGCATGATATTTGAATTACTTCAAATGAACGAAATAATGAAAAAAAAAATCATTGAAAAATAGCAAAACAAGAATCAGAGCTCCAATATAATTTACTAGCTATAATCAAGTGCTTTGCACTAAATTGTAGAATTGATTAAGTAACTGTGCTGAATATTCTCAGATTGTTTTTTGGTTTGTGGTTTTCTTCATATTATATTCTTTCCCATAAAAAAAGAAAAATTCATATCCTCTTTTCAAAGTGTACTACAATTTTTATGGATATTGGTTCTACCTCGAATGGTTTGTCCAGAAAGTGCAGAAGGCTTTGCTGCAATCTGATGTCCATTCAAAATCAGACAGAAGTCCTGTAACAGTGGCTGATTATGGTCAGTTGTCTTGCTCTTAAAATACTTTCCTTCATGACCACTAATCTTGACAATTCTGGTTTACCTAGTTTGGCCATTCACTTACTATTACCATGTGTTGCTTACTTGTGGTTTCCAGGTTCACAAGCCTTGGTTAGCTTTGTACTAGAGAGAGAACTTCGACCGGAACCATTCTCATTAGTAGCTGAGGAGGTGAATTTGTAAACTTCTGAAGAGTTCTTATGACATGCAGAGTCTGGTTTATTTTCTATGCCTTAATGTGAAGTCCTGTTTTAAAACTCTAGGATTCTGGGGATCTTCGTAAGGAGAGTGACCAGGAAACATTAAAGCGCATTACAGAACTTGTAAATGATACTCTTGCTATTGAAGGAACACATAGTTCTCCTACATTAACAACAGAAGATGTGCTTAGGGCTATTGACAGTGGCAAGTCTGAAGGGGGTTCTGTTGGTCAGCACTGGGTTTTGGATCCCATTGATGGCACCAAAGGGTAAGCATCTTCGTTTTACAATTGCGTGAATACTGTCTTCTGCGTGTCTAAGCTTCCTTTGTTTCTATCATGACAAGTGGGCATCCTATGGTAGAATGGAGCTTGTCCTATATCATAATTGTGCAACATTTGTCCACAGTTATTTGTCATAATAATGTACTAAGGTTGAAGTATTTCAAGTTTTCATTCAGACTAGAAGGCTAAGGACAAAATATATGTTCAAATTTGTTTTCCATCACTTATGCAAATATACATAGTTCTGAACACAAATTTAATTATAATAATAAACATTAACTAGCAATTGTAGCAATTGTGAGACTGGGAATGTAGTTTGCTAAGACCAGCCTCACATGTTGGTGATTAGAACTTTTGGTATTACTAAGGAAGGCACTTCCCTTTTAATGTATCTTTTTGAGTAATTTTAATTTCTAACATTAGTTTAGTTTCCTTTACCTTTGAAAATCATTAATTTAAAAATAGATTTTTAAACAATTTTTTTGCAGTTTTGTTTACCTATGAAAATAAGTAATTAAAAATATTAATTAAATGGTTTCCGCTCTTCTGTGGCTTTCGAAATTCTAGCTGAGTGTTGAGAAATTGGATGAGTAGAGTGTTAACAGGATTAAAGAGAGGCTGGAAGGAGTTGAAGAGTAGACACTAATGTTATAGAATGGTGAAATGGCTAAATACTTAATATGTAACCCGAAGCCTCTTTATATGGATGTCCTATAACACACAAAATTCTTGTACCCTTTACAAGAATACCTTTGTAATGCTCCTCTTCAAGCTGAAGTTTGTTCAAGATTCAGCTAGTTACATAAACCCAACATCTGAAATTAAAACTCAAGACAAAGCACTAATTATACATTATGTAAATAAAACAACTCATTGGACTCCACTTTAGGAACAACTTGCACCAAGTAGCAAAAGGCAAGTAACTCTTCTTGAGCACAGAACTGCATATAACAACAACTAAGTGTTATCCCATTAGATGGGATCAGGTACATTGATCAAACAGCGCCACTGTACTCCATCAAAGACCATATCTTCCTTAAAACCATTGAAGATGGGATTGCTTTTTATGATTTCTCCCAACTTTCTCTCTGATGCCTTCATTCCTTTTCTTGTCTTTTCTCATGTTGGCCTTTGACTGCCTATCACTCAATACCATAGAGCATCACTGGTCTTATAGTAGTCTGATAAAATTTTCCCTTGAATTTGATGGGTATCTTGTGTTCACAAATGGCCTTTGAAGCATTTCTCCATTTTATTGAACCAGCCTGCATTTTATGTGTAACATCCCCCATCAATCTTGCCATCTCCATAAACCACAAATTCAGTTTTGGCAAACACAACTCCAAAAGTCTTCAACAACTACCCAAGAGATAACAAAAAAAGGCAGAAATGCCATCTATTATGAACAGAACAAAACATATAACAGGCAGCAAAGCCACTGTCTTCACTGCTTCCAGTAGCCAACTCAACCATAAATGTTTCCGAAATCAACTATTCGGTGAAATGCACCAAGAAAGTGAAGAATTGGGATTGGGTGTCAAAGCTGCTGAGAGATCACACAGCTTATATGTTCACTAAACATCCGCCACTATGCTGTATGTCTTCTTTAACCAAAATCATAGCAAGACACCAAACAACACTAAGTAGAATTCAATGCATGAGTTATCCTCAAGAGGTGCTGACACACTGGTTCTCTCACAGAACTCTCAATCGGACTTTGATGGGAAGTTGCTCAAACACACAGAGCATTTAGGTAGCCCACAAAATCCACCAAAGCTTAAGCATAACCAGAAGATGGTGGTGATCTCACTAAACACTCATTGGTTCTGCACAACACCCATGCAAAATCACCTCAAACTTTAAAATCACGAAATCAAGGGAGAACTGCTGAAATCCTCCAAAATTTCTCCAATGAGAAGACAACTGGCAACAATCAAGACTGCCCAGAGCCAAAGTGCCAAACAAGTCAAAATCACGCTAGTTTACTGCCAAATCTAGTCAGAAATGAACTGCCCGGATGCACAACCACACGAAGTCTTACAGATCAGAAACCGAATTAGTCAAAATCACAACAAAATGACACCAGATCACAGCAAATCTGGCTTACCTAGTACCGTAGATCCAAATCACTCTCCGATCAGTGAGAAATAAGAAACCCAGGTTGACTGACCCTAAATGGTATCCCTTTGATCTGAAACAGGAAAAAAAAAAAAAACCGATTGGCTAAGCATGTGCTCCAGCCACCAAATTGAGGAAAAATCAATTTGAAATCACCAAATCAAGCCAATCTTGCACTAAAAGAAATCCACGAAAATACCTCAAATGTGGCCTCATATACCTCAGATCCAGCAAAAATGGTGTTAATCATTCAAGAAATCATTGTAGAGCAGCATCTCCAGTACCAGTGCTGGAATGGCCAGCCACTTTCAATGCTTACTGCATGAGGTGGAGGCTGGAAAATGCCATACTGTGCAAGATTGAAAGCCTGCATTGCATTGTGGCCAAAACAGGGCTCTGTAACTAAGAACATGGGTTTTTCCTTTTTATGTGGATATGGTTTTCACATGCACTGAAAAAAAAAAATAACACTATGAGAGAAAAAGATTATAAGGTTACCAAAATTACTCTAATGGCAACTCAAATCCTTTTTTTTTTTTTTCCTTTGGTTGCCAGATGCATGACAGTCCAACAGGTGTCAAAGTTGATTATGCCCCTCTGACACCATGTTGAGAAATTGGGGAAGAGTGGGAAAAAGATCGAAGAGAGGCTAGAGAGTTGGAGAATGATGCTAATATAGAATGGTGAAATGCCTAACGAAATAATAATTTAACACTAAGCCTTTATTATACAGAGGTAATTTAACATACAAAAACTCTAGTATCTTTTACCCCAATGCCTGCTAACATTGAGTTATGTTATTTTCTTTCGATTTTCTGTTCTTTCTTTACCTGCAAAGTCACTGTGCTATCATTTTGCCTATGCTGTTGAGTAGCTCATGATTGTGAGATGGTAACGCAGGTTTCTAAGAGGAGACCAATATGCTATAGCATTAGCTTTACTACAAGAAGGGAAAGTTGTTCTAGGTGTCTTGGCTTGTCCAAACCTTCCACTGGTATCCATTGGCTGTAATCAGGAGAGTTCTTCTTGTAATGAAGTTGGCTGCCTTTTCTTTGCTAATATTGGTGAAGGAGCATATATGCAGGCACTGGATGGATCCTCACAAACTAGGGTTGGTGCTTATAGACTGTTGTTGTTGTTGGCACTTTAGTTCAATATGTACTTGACAGTTGCATTAAGACCAATCACCTTGTTGCCATAATCCAGGTGCATGTCAGTACAACTAGTAATCCAGAAGAAGCGTCACTTTTTGAATCTTTTGAAGCAGCACACTCCTCACATGACTTATCTAGCTCCATTGCTGAAGTAATGCTTTTTCTACAGTCTATCATTGTTCTTTTTCTTTTTTGGCTGTTTTTAGCTGTCATCTGCATATCAGACATTCCAAGAATAGTGTAACTTTATGAACAGAAACTTGGTGTCAAAGCGCCACCAGTTAGAATTGACAGCCAAGCAAAATATGGAGCCCTTTCCCGAGGAGATGGAGCTATATATTTGCGTTTCCCTCGCAAAGGATACTGTGAGAAAAT
The DNA here is from genome assembly GCA_026873985.1 of Saraca asoca. NCBI lineage: Eukaryota > Viridiplantae > Streptophyta > Magnoliopsida > Fabales > Fabaceae > Saraca > Saraca asoca. Next base: position 13,649 of record JANHAO010014776.1, read on the forward strand.
ATGGGATCATGCTGCTGGGTACATTGTTGTGAGTGGTGAGTCACTCTGAATCCTTCTTTCCTTCTGTCACGTAAATCTAGCTTATGCAAGAAGTAGGCCAATTCTATGCATGGAAAATGCCTTGCTTTAGACTTGAGACTGTAAATCAACATGTCCGTTAGAGTATCTGTCTGAATCAATCTGTCTCAAGAAGAGATTCTTACATTATTAGAACTTTCGTGTCATGATTCCACGGGCTTAAACTGATCCTGGACAGGCTAAAAGCTAGTATCTAACATGGCGTAGGCAACAAGAACAGTAAGAGGGAATAAGCTTAAGGATTAAGCAATCTTGGTTAACTGTTACATTAATGTGTTGGCATGGGGTAATTTGAATATTGCATGTACAGCTTAGTTAGATAAGGAAAGTATTGAACATAAATTACACATCAGAGTTATTGATCCGATGGTAAATTTAGCAAGGAATGCATCTTATAACTTATTACTCGCTGGATTAAAATTATATAGTATTACACTAATATGTGTAAATATTCTATATCCATTCGAAAGAGTGAATAAATCTACATATTTAAGTTGTTTCTCAACAGCTTAATTAGATAAGAAAAGTATTGAACATAAATTACACATCAGAGTTATTGATCCGATGGTAAATTTAGTAAGGAATGCATCTTATAACTCATTGGCTTAAAATTATATAGTATTACACTAATATGAGTAAATATTCTATATCCATTCAAAAGAGTGAATAAATCTACATATTTAAGCTGTTTCTCCTGTTGAGAACTTCTTTTTCTCAACCTACATATTTTAATGTTGGCTTTCTTTAGGCTTATAATTGATGCCTTATTTACAATGTTGTATAAGTCGAAGGTGGGAAAAGAAATTTGATGTAGCACAGGGTTATTGCATTGCATTTAAAGGGTTTACACATTACTCTAAATGCTCATACTGATCACTGATTACCACCTAATGGAAAAAATGATGATATATTGAGGATATCATGCCCTCATGGATGATTTAGCTGCTTACAATCTTATTTGAATCAGATATACCCTCACGACATATTGGTTCTAGAAAAATGTAAATACCTGTTTTCTTCTGTGGTATACCATTTGACAATCGAACTTATGCAGAAGCTGGAGGGATTGTCACAGATGCTGCAGGGAACCCTCTGGATTTTTCAAAAGGAAGGTTTCTTGACGTTGCCTCTGGTATTATTGTTACGAACCAGAAGTTGATGCCATTGCTTCTGAGAGCAGTTAGAGAGTCCCTCAATGAGAAAGCGTCATCCCTGTGATTTCCCTTTTTGTGTATAATTCTGTTTCTTAGATTTGACTATGTTGTCAGCCCTAGTTACATTGACCCATCAGTACAGTTATATTTAAGACAAGATACAATGCAATCAAATAAATGATCCTTCTGCTGACTTTGGGCTTGTAACAAGCCTTGCCTCTGGCTTTCTTTTTCATTTCAATTCTGGGCAACATGATTGACATTT
>JANHAO010014777.1:0-15153 GCA_026873985.1 Saraca asoca
CTAATTTGGCCCCTCAACAAATTACAAATATCACTTTGGTCTCTACACATTAATCCCATGACAAAATTACCCCTCAAGCCTTAAATTTTATTTCTAAATTAGACCACTTTATTTGGGCTTATTGAATAATGACCATACATTTTAATGTTTACATGTGTGGCCCCATATATTGAATTTTATTCTAACATCTCCCACTATAGATAATTGTTGAATATCTACATATAAAGATATAAAATATAAGGTGTAACGCTCCAATCAGATTTATACTTAACAAAAATTTTTGGGGAATTAAGTTAAGATAGGAGGATGAGAAATAGTTATATACTCCATTATAATATCGTCATATTATTATAAAAGTTGTATCACTCATTCTCGTTAAAATATAATATATAACAAATATCGTGCAGTTGTTAAGAGAAGAGAAGTGAAAAAAATTTTCAATTTTTTTTCTTTTTTGTTCTTATTCAAATCGAAAATAGAATTTGTATATGTATATGTTTTAATAATAAATTATTTATTTAAATTATTTATTATTTTTTTAATTTTTCTTCTATTAAATTATTAATTTAATTTTTAATTTTTTGAATTATTAAATAATATTTTGATTCCTAATTTTTAATATTTAAATTATTTATTTATTTTAATAATGTAATTTTAGTATTCATTTTAATATTATTGAAATAATTTTCAATTTAAAATTTGGTACAATGTATATATTTAATATTAAAAATAAAAAGTAAAAATATTTTAATATTTTAGTAAATTACATAATTCAAAATTTAAATAATTTTAATAATGCACTATCTAATTTTTAAATTACAAACCACTTTGATAAATGCTATAAATCTTCATTATTTATGAAAATATTTATTTTAAAAAAAATTAATAATATTATTTACTCTTGATTTTAGTCCAAAATTATTATTAGATTTTAATTTGAATTAGTTTTGCATTTATTAAATAATTTATATATAAATAAATAATTATATTTACATAAAAATAAAATATTTATCATAATTAGAAATATTTAATTATGATTTGATAGATAATATTTATTTAAAAGTCTCTATTCCTTAAATTTTTATATTATTTATAAATATCAAATATTAGACATGATATATCATAATTTTTCTTTGTTTTTAAATTTTTATCATTTTTTAATACTTATCATAATTTTAATTTAAAATATTTTTAAAATTTTATAAAAAATATTTTTAAAAAATATATATTTTAAAAATAATATATTAATTATGACAGTATATGAATTATTATTAATTAAATAATTAAATCTTCTGATATAAAATAATTACTTTAAATTTAAAAAATATATAAATAAATTTATTTGATTATTAATATATTAAGAATATATTTTTAAAAAAATAAAAAAAATTTAAATGATAAATTTAATTAATTTAAATTATTAATGTAATAATGTTATATAATATTTTCTCAAAATTAACACAAATATAATTATATTAATCATACAATCATCTAAAAATATAATAATAATTTATTTATATTTAAATATATTATAATTTATAATTTTATTATAAATTATTATAAAATAAAATTAATTAAAGCGAGCGGAGTAGAATTGCACGCGTGTGTATACGTATTTCTTCCGTCCTTTTTATCTCTCAGTGCCACTCCTGGCATCCCAGACTTCGTCTGTCTGAGACCAAGCCATTAGAAACGCCTCTGATTCGGCTGATTCATCAGTGTATGAAGGAGATGCGTAAAGACGCCGTTCGACAAATTTAGGGATCAAGCCTTACGTTACAGAGACTAAGATCATTTGCACAACAAAGAGCCCAATTTCGCTCGTTCACCGAACAACGGAGCTGGGTTGTTGCTGTAGGCTGTTGGGTTGTTTTTCTTTGAAGTGAAATCTGAAGAAATTCTGCTCTGTCTTCGACATTTTCTGTATGTATTCCTTCTCGGTTTTATATCCATTGTAGGAAAACCGAAAAGTTTCGTGTCTATTGGTTGGGCTAGCAAAAGAACTTGTCTCCATCCGTATTCTTCTTTCACCTAAAACTTCTGAATTGCTTCTCTATTTGATATCCAGTGGCAAGGAAATTGAAAATTTTCGTGCCTACAGGTAGAAACGACAGGACTTTTTAGTTACTTACATATCAGCATTGTGATATTTATCATTCAACAAATTGAAGAGAGAGAGAGAGAGAGACGTGGGTAAAGAGAGAATTTTTTTTTTTTTTTTCCTTTCAGTAGCCCTTTTTCTTCATGATTACTTTATCCCAGTATATGACAAGCATTTTATCTTGGAATATGTCTAAACTTTGGAGGATCATGTATTAGATCTCGTTCCATTTTGGACTGTAAATTGTTCTTCTTTCCTTCTGGTTTTATTTTGATATGCAAGGTTCTCCCATAAAACTGTAATCATTGGTCACTAGCCTTATTTGTAAAATATCTGTTTTTGAATTGTGAGTCTCTTGGAGGATATTGCTATAACTTTTCTGCTCACATTACACTTTCTTGATACAAATTTTCTTTTGTTATATGCAGTAACGAAGCTCAAAACACTGTTGCTTCTGATTACTACGAAGGGTATTGTTGTGTGATAGGGATGCTATCGGTAACTAAGTTTCAATGATGCCTCATTGGTTGTTTGGTAAGATAAGAGAGTATTCTTTTCTTTGTAGATGTCAACAAGTATACATCTACCGGCAGAAGCGTAGTCTGGTAAACATAAAGTTGAAATGGGTGAAAGATAGGGCATTGGATGCTGTTGTTACTGGTCAGAGAGAGCTCAAGGCAGCTGGGATTCTTGTCTCAATTATATCTTCTTCTTCTGGATGCTGTCTTCCCGTATACCATCTTGCTCGCCATCGTGGACAACTTGGTCTTCCTCCTGACCTGAAGCTCTCCACTTTTATGAGAAGGTATCCTAACATTTTTATCGAGTCCTATTTTCTTGACAGTGGAGGCACTCGTGTCCCATGTTTCAGTTTGAGTCATGAGGCCTTCAAGCTCCACCAAGAAGAAGCTGAAATCCTTCAGAAAAATCAATTGGAACTCCGGGATAGGCTTTGCAAATTGCTTATGCTCACAACAGATAGGATACTTCCATTACAAACCATTGACCAGTTAAAATGGGACTTGGGTTTACCATATGATTACCATCATTCTTTTGTGCCGAACCACCCTGAAAGGTTCTCTTTTGTTCACCTTCCTGATGATCGTGTTGGCTTGAAACTGGAACATTGGGACGACATGCTTGCTGTCTCTGAATTACAGAAGAATGCTGCTTTGCAACAGAAGGAAGAAGACATAAAAACTGGATGCTTAGCCTTTCCAATTGGCTTCACCAGGGGTTATGGTTTGAAAAGAAAATGCATGGAGTGGTTGAAAGAGTGGCAAGAGCTTCCCTATACTTCACCTTACTCTGATGCCTCTCATTTGGACACCCGTACTGATGTATCTGAGAAGAGGATAGTTGGAGTCTTTCATGAGCTCCTTCACCTTACAGTTCAAAAGCAAACTGAGCGTAAGAATGTTAGCAACCTCCGGAGACCACTGGCATTACCCCAAAAGTTCACTAAAGTGTTTGAACGTCATCCTGGTATTTTTTATATATCTATGAAAGGTGACACTCAAACAGTTGTTCTTAGGGAGGCCTATAATGGTGGGGAACTCATGTACAAATATCCCCTTGTAAAAATTAGAAAGGAATTTGCAAGCCTGTTAAACAAAGGACTGTTAGATAGGAGTAGGGGTTTATACAAAAAACCGGTAGATGTTGATTTGGTTGAGAGTGTTGGAACTGAAGTTGGTAGTGCTCAAACCAGTAATCATCAGAGCTCTGAGGATGAGTCAGACTCTGGTAGTGGTATGTTTTCTGAATATGAGTCAGATGGATTCCAGCATAACCATGCTGATATATGTTGATGTGGTGAAGTTCTTGAGATGAAGGCCTTGAAGAAGTCAGACCTGTCAACACTTTAGCCGCATAATTGTGCAGCACTGCCGGTACATAACCAATAATGATAGCAGTAATATGATCTTACTGAGAGAGAGCATTTTATGTTATGTGCAGGTCAGAGTTGCTTGCATGTAATGAAGGGTGTCTGCTGTGTCCTGTCAAAAGATCAGTGGCGTGGGAGAGAGTTTTGTACAGCCACAATGTGGTTTCACTCCATTGATGTAATTTTGAATCAAACTGTATTTACCTGCTTTAGAATCAGTGGTCGTGAGACTAGGCTTTGTTCCTCCTATCACTACATATTAGAAGTTGGTTCGGCTATAATTATTGTCCTTTAACTTTAAGCTGAGTTCAGGCCAAATTCCAAAAGCATGCTAATTTATGTGCGTGACACAATACATATATGAGCTTCAGGGTTTTATCAAATGAATCTTAGAATCTCTAAAAGTACCAAACGAAATTATTTGAAAGAAACATATGTATTCCTCTCATGATTTAGCCTTGCATAGCCTTTGCCCCCAACTCTTCTCCATTCCGTGAGAGCGTACCACCTACTAGCCTATATAGCTTATTCTGTGTTTATCGACAGAAACTGAAAATACAATTCATCCACTTGCTTGTATTTTCAAACCTTGTTAGTTCTCCATTAAATGGTGGTTCAATATCCCTTTTTATACGGAGTTGTTTGTTATCTCTACCATTCACCACCATGTACTTTTTGCTATGAGATCTATTAATTTTTTTCTATATTTTCAACTTCTTCTTCTTCTTCTTTGTGGTTGATTAAGACAGCAGAACAAATCTTTTAACTTTGTTAGCATATATAAATATTATGAACCGAAGATCATGAAATTAAAGATGTCAATTAAGACAGCAGAGCGAATCCTTGATCTTCGAGTAGAACTGAAGATCATGAATTTGAAATAAAGGGAAAAACCTTGCTATTTGATCAGCTTACTGATGTAAACCTTGAAACTTAAGAGTTTTGTTTGGCTGTAATTTTAAACATTAAGGCATTAACTTATAGTTTCTTCTTTTAATATCTTCCTTTTTGATGTAGTTGATTTATATAATGCAAAGCATCTTCCTTTCTTTCTTAATTTTCCTTTTTTTCTATGTTAATGCTCATTCATTTGGTGGAAATTAAACTGTAACCTATCATTGCTGAATGCATGTTTGGTTTTGCTATTGCCTAGGTTTTGGAGATCAAGAATTGTTTGAGCCGTCAAATAATGCTCTTGAATTTATATCTGCAGATAGTAAATTAAAGAAGGTTTCAATATAATATATTCTCTGGCCTCAAATAATCTGGATCTAGGAGCAGACGAGGGTCAATAACCAATTATATGGAGATGAGGCAATTCTCCAACTTTCTTGGGAAGTTGGAACTTGAGTACTGCTTTTTTACCATATCGTGTTTGGTTGGCAAGAATATTTTGGAAAACTTATAAGTTTTCTAATTTTTAATATGATTAGCATTGTTTTTTGGTCTGATATCAAGGTCATTAAATGCTCCTTAAGGGGACCGAACTATGTTTTTATGTCACTTTGTGATATAGAAAAGCATCCGAAGCATGATTGATGGTGGGGTGGTTGTTTGTAAACAAGCTAATAAGGTTATATATATATATATATATATACATATATATATACATATATATATATATATATATTAAGACTTATTCCTCATACTGTGAATACCTTAATTTATACCATAACTAAATATTTCATAGGAGATTCCAGCCTATGGAAAGACAAATTTGCAGAATTGCTTTCAAATCTTAGGTGTAAAACCATTAGTAATTTTAGATGGTATAAGGATACATTATTTAATCAAATATACTCTAGGGCTGATAGTAATAAACTCTTTTTTGGAAAGAAAAATTTCTTTCCAATCTTCCCAGATTAGGAGATAAGGTTAGAGAAAAAAATTAAGAATAAGTTCAATGAAATTATTCCTTATGAGCAACTTACTTATGGACAACTAGTAGCCTATGCCCAGAAAGTAGCCCTCAAAATTTGCTACGAAGATAAGATTCATAGGCAGTTAGTTAAAGAGAGAGATCTTAACTATAGAGAGTTAGGATCTTTTTGAGAACAATTTGATTTTACCTATCCAAAATCTTATGAATTTAAGCATAGACGTAGGGAAAAACAGGTAGAAGCCAAACTAAAACCCTAAATTTGAAGGAGCAAAACCACTAATAGGATTTTTAGAATAAAACCTAAATATACTCCACCACCAAATATGGATGTAAAACCAATATGTTATAAATGTAACAAATCAGGTCATATAGCCAAATATTACAAATTAAATAAAAGAATTAGAAATCTTGAACTTGATGGGCAAATGCTTAACTATTATAGGCAAAAATTGGTCTCACTCGAAACGGGCCAACGACACAGCGACAACCAAAAATTCACCAAGTGCTCAACAGGTGCGCAAGGTCTCAAACGACGAGTTCAGAAGGCTGCCCAGGATCGTGCGGAAGATCTCACTCACTCCCCAACCTTGTCCTCGCCCTTGCAGTCCTAAGGGACGTTAGCGACCTAGCGAGGACCGAACAACCTCAAATGGTTCCGTGAAGAATCATCAAGCAAACTCAAGATGAGCCAACATTCTGTCCATCTGGCCCTCGCTTGAAGGGCTACTCCGTGCTCGCAAGGCAAGACGCCCCAATGAGTCCAGCTGAGAATCTCAACTTAGGAAGACAGACATCTCGCACACTAAGGTGAGACCAGGTTACACGCATGTAACTTAACTTACATCCGATAAGGAGGGCCCACCCATAGAAGACAATCTGTAGTAGCCAAACAAGCAAGATATTGTCTAGTCTTTTTTATCTTGTACTTTAGATATTTAATGTAACATATTTACTGCATATAAATTTACTATTGTAACCCTCCTTCTTCTATAAATAAGGACACTCTGTTAGCAGAAGAGGAGGCAAAAGAAAATCCTGTAAGTAGAGACCCTGCTAAAATCAATTCTCAAAGCTTAATAAAATCTCCACCGTGGACGTAGGGTCTGGTACCGCCTAGATTTAGTCAAACCACGTTAAAACCTTGCCTGTCTCCCTTCTTCCTCTTGACCATCTACATCATTGCATCTCTTCTCAACACGGAAAACAGCTTGGTAAGAGAACCGATCTCCCATTGGCAGGAATTAGGTCCCGAACCAGATTCCACAGTCAACATTAACCAAATCAACATTTAACTAGCTGAAACATCTTCAGAAGAATCTTCGATTGAAGATGAAGAACAAGTTCAAGAGAAATCAAATTTAAGAAGATGATTATTGTTCTTTAGAATATGAAGAATCAAAATCAGTTGAAAATCAAAGTGCTTTAAATGTTCTTACTACAGAGCAAAATCTTCTTTTTGATGTCATATGCAAATTACCAGATGATGACAAAAAGGGAAATTACTTGCAAGCATTCAAAAAGACTCTCGAATAACCAACTTCTTCAAAACCATTAGTTTTGAATAATTACAATTTTAAAAATATTTTACAAAGATTTAATTAAGAGAAAAGCAAATCTATTACCTTACAGGATTTACAATCTGAAGTAAATTCAAAGAAGAAGTAAAGGTTTTGAAAGCCCAACAAAACCATTTTCATCAAATGTTTTCTGCCTTTAAAAAGGATGAAAAGAAAGTTGAAGATGAGGATGAAAGTATCCATGGTTGATATTTTTAAACTCATTTCTACTATAAAAATTCAAAAATGGTATGTCCCTTTAGAACTTATTATAAAAGATGAATATACAATTAAGACAATTGCTCCGTTTGATATAGGAGCTTATCTCAATTGTATTCAGGAGGGACTAGTACCTACCAAATATTTTGAAAAAACAAAAGAAGGACTTAGGTCTGTCAACTGATCTAAGCTCTTAATTCAATTTTAACTTTCAAATGTAATTTTGAAAAATGATGTTTATGATTTCAAAATAGACTTTCTGTTGGTTAGAGATATGATTAGCATAATAATCTTGGAATCTCCATTTATTCAACAGATAATGCCTTTCTCAGTATCTGCTGAAGAAATAGAGACAGAAAAAATAGGACAAAAATTAGCTTTTAAATTTCTCAAAAAACCTGTTTTCAAAAATCTCAATTTGGTTGAAAACAAAATAAATCAGATGAACTATCTTTCTGAAGAAATAAGCTTCAAAAGGATAAAACAGCAGTTGAATACTCCAATTGTGCAAAATAAAATAAAAGATTTAGAAAGCAAAATTCAAAATAAAATTTGCTCTGATTTACCAAATGTTTTCTGGAAAAGAAAATAGCATATGGTTGAATTACCATTTGAAAAGGATTTTTCAGAAAAATAAATTCTAACAAAAGCTCATCCAATCCAAATGAATCAATAACTTTTGGATTATTGCAAAAGGGAAATAAATGATCACTTAACCAAAGGAATCATCAGAAAATCCAAAAGTCCTTGGTTATGTTTTGTCTTTTATGTTAATAAAAATGTAAAAATTAAATAAGGAACTCCGAGGTTTGTAATTAATTACAAACCTCTAAATAAAGCAGTTCAATGGATTCGATATCTAATTCCAAATAAAAAGAATTTGTTAAATCATTTGCATTCTACAAAAATCTTTTCCAAATTTGATATGAAATCAAGTTTACAGCAAATTCAAATCAAACCTGAGGATAAATATAAAACAACATTTACAGTCCCATTTTGTCAATATGAATGAAATGTAATGCTGTTTGGTTTAAAAAATGCTCTCTTAGAGTTTCAAAGGATTATGAATGACATTTATAATCCCTTTACAAATTTTATTATTGTTTATATTGATGATGTTTTGGTCTTTTCCCAAAATATAAATCAATATTTTAAACACCTAAACATTTTCCTAGAAACAACCCTAAAAAATGGTTTGGCAATTTCAAAGAAAAAGATTTCTCTTTTTCAATCAAAAATTAGGTTTCTTGCTCATCATATTTTTTAAGGGACAATTAATCCAATTGAAAGAGAAATTCAATTTGTTAACAAATTTCTTGACTAAATTATTGAGAAAAATCAACTCTAAAGATTTTTGAGATGTTTAACTTATGTTTTGGATTTCTTTCCAAATTTATCAAATATTATTCAACCATTACACGATAAGTTGAAAAAATCAACTCTAATGTGGTTAAACAAGTTAAACATCAAGTGAAATGTTTGCCTTGTTTGCATCTCAATGATCCATCAGCTTTTAAAATCATAGAAAATGATGGATCTGATTTAGGATATGGTGGTATCCCAAAGCAAGTTCAAAATGGTAAGGAATGTGTGGTTACTTTTACTTCTAAACATTGGAACCCTACTAAACAGGATTATTCAACCATTAAAAAGGAAATTTTATCAATAGTCTTATGTGTCCAAAAATTCTAGTATGATTTATTAAATTAGAATTTCAAAATCAGCGAAGATTGTAGGTCTGCTAAAGATGTTTTACAAAAGGATATTAAAAATTTAGCACATAAACAAATATTTGCTAAAGGGTAGGCTTTATTGTCTATTTTTGATTTTCAAATTGAATATATTAAGAGATCATCAAATTCATTGCCTAACTTTCTTACTTGTGAATTCTTGCAAGGAAATGCCAAGAAGAGAAAGGGATAAAATAAGAGTTTGCCTTTACACTCTAAAAAAATCCCGAGTTTGCCTTTAGATTCTGCTTCAAAATCAAATATCCCATTGGCATCCAAATCAAAGGATAAAGGCAAATAGATTGCCTCTTCTATCCAAATTCCACCAATTAGTTCAATTTCCCCACTGAAAATGGACTTACCAATAGAAACCCTACAAGCAATTGTAGAACAAATTCAAAAACCCTTGGCTTTACCTACCAAGAAATCTTGGGCATATATTACAGACGAAGAAAGTGATGAACATAAACCTCTCTTTATCACCAAATCCAAATTAAATCAAATTATAGCCCAGAAATCTAAATAGATGACCACAGCTGGCTCATCTTCCAAATTGTTGATCAACATTGATCCCAAGCCTATCAAAATACAGGCCAAATACTTTCCTAAATCTAGGAAAGAGAAAATTATCCAAATGAAATAAGAAATTTAGCATGAAAATCCTAAAATTGCCATAACCAAATTTCTCCCAAAAAAATTTAGCATTATTTGCCAACAAATCTTTTAGAAACAAGAGAATTTTATGAGTTCATCTTAACTTATACAAATTAGTCATTATCAATCACAAGGTCAGTAAAGACAAACCAAATTTTATATCCCATTTTACTTCTAGAATTGAGAAAATTTTATCAATCTCAGATTAGGGCCAAAATCCTTCTATGGGCAGAAAATTTTTCATAGCCTACGAACTAATAGGATATACATTTTGGGACTATATTCAATCATGGTATAATACTCTGTATCTTCAAAACCAAAATTATACTCATACTTGGCTATTCTTTTTCAATCAGAATACCAAGTATAAATTTTCAAATTGGGTTTTCACCTGGTGGGATATTTTCGATTCTATAATAGAAAATTTTCCCAAATGAGTTAAAGAAGGATGGGATAAACTCCAATCTTGCTTTGACAATTTAAATTATAGGAATTTTCACTTTTTACTTTAATTTTACTCAAAATTAGTTTACCTTGGGTATATTTTTGGAAATATCAGTATACTAAGGAAAATCAATTCTTGAAGCTCCAGGTTCTTTATAGAACTGGTTTAGTCAAATGGTAAGCATCTTATAATTAAGCTCACAAAGCACATAAAATTCAAATTTTGAAATGGCTTGAGAAAAATCCTCATTTTCATAAAAATATGAAAGCTGGATCAAGCCAATTTCTTCAAGATAAATCCAATATTGCCACTACCTTAGCTATAATTTTGTCAAAAGAGGATTATGTGGAAAAACTTAAAGAAATCCTCTTTCAACTAAAAGGCCAACCAGCTAAATTTAGCTCTTCTAGTTCAAATGATCTAGGTGAAGAAGAAGAGGATTTTGCTTAGTCAAACGAAGATGATAGCTTTGGGATAGATCTTGCTAAAGATTAGAAGTAATCTAAGATCAAATGAAATTCAAATGCCAGCCAGATGAAGTTCAAATGAAATGAAATTCAAATGCTAGCTAGATGAAGTTCAAATGAAATAAAGATGGCATTTAAGCAAAATAAAAATCAAATTCACCCCAAATGCAGTGTTAGTACATTTAAACAAATTTCAGCCATAAGAAATGCATATTACATTTTAGCTAGATGAAATGCAGATGGCATTTTAGCCAAATTAAATTCAAATTCACCTCAAATGCAGTGTCAGCACAATTAGACAAGCCAGTTCCCAGTACTTGACTTATTTTTCAGAAGATGGTTTGCAATTTTAAGAAAAAACAGATTCCAAATTTCTATCAGCCAACAGTGCAAATTCCAATTTCCATCAACTACTGTAGCAAACAGTGGTCTGAAATAGTAGTCTAAATTTTTTTATAAATACCCCCTTTTTCCCAATTATAAGGCAGCCATATGAAGTTTAAATGAAATGAAGATGGCATTTTAGCAAAATAAAAATCAAATTTTTCTCAAATGCAGTGTCGACACATTTAAACAAATTTCAGCTAGAGGAAATGCAGTTACATTTCAGCTAGATGAAATACAAATGGTATTTCAGCCAAATTAAATTCAAATTCACCTCAAATGTGGTGTCAACACAATTAGACAAGCTAGTTCCCAGTACTTAACTTATTTTTCAAAAGATGGCCTGCAATTTTAAGAAAAAGTAGATTCCAAATTTCCATCAACCAACAATGTAGATTCTAAATTTCCATCAGCTACTGTAGCAAATAGTGGTCTGAAACAATAGTCTATAATTTTTTATAAATACCCCATTTTTCCCAATTATAAGGCATGCTTCCATTTACCAAGCTGCTAACCTCTTTGCAAGCATTCTCTAGAACACTGGAGTCCTTACCAAATTGTAAGTTCTCTTTTCATTAATAAAAGTTATTTGTAGTCCTACTACGATATTTACTTCATTTTAGTTTTCATATTTTTCTATTTGGGCTTACCTCTGTGGTTTTTGTTATCAAAGCCAATTTGATTTTGAATTTTGCTTTCTAGACCTTTTATTTTATTTTGCACAATTAGAGTATTCAATTGTTGTTCTATCTTTTTGAAGCTTATTTCTTCAGAAAGATAGTTCATCTGGTTTATTTTATTTTCAACCAGATTGAGATTTTTGAAAATAGGTTTTTTGAGGAATTTAAAAATTAGTTTTTGTCCTAGTGTTTCTATCTCTATTCCTTTAACAGATACTAAGAAAGGTATTATTTGTTGAATAAATGGAGATCCCAAGATTATTCTGCTAGTCGTATCTCTAACAACAAAAAGTCTGTTTGAAAGTTTAAATTGAATTAAAAGCTTAGATTCATTGGCAAACCTAAGTCTTTCTTTTGTGTTTTTTCAAAATATTTGGTAGGTACTAGTCCCTCTTGAATACAATTGAGATTAGCTTCTGTATCAAACAAAGCAATTGCCTTAATTGTATATTCATCTTTTACAATAAGTTCTATATGGACATACCATTTTTGAATTTTTACAGTAGAAGTAAGTCTAAAAATACCATCACCATATATACTTTCATCCTCATCTTCAACTTTCTTTTCACCCTTTTTAAAGGTAGAAAACATTTGTTGAAAATGGTTTTGTTGGGCTTTTAAAACCTTTACTTCTTCTTTGAGAAGATTTACTTCAGATTGTAAATCCTACAAGGTAATAGGTTTTCTTTTCTTTGAATTAAATTTTTCTCAAACATTTTTAAAATTGTAATTGTTCAAAACTCATGGTTTTGAAGAAATTGGTTTTTCAAGAGTCCTTTTGAATGCTTGTAAATAATTTCCCTTTTCATCATCATCTGGAAATTTGCAAATGACATCAAAAAGAAGATTTTGCTCTGTAGTAAGAACATTTAAAGCACTTTGATTTTTAGATGATTCTAATTCTTCAAATTCTGAAGAATAATAATCATCTTCTTAAATTTGATTAGTTTCTTGAACTTGTTCTTCATCTTTAATGGAAGATTCTTTTAAAGATGTTTCAGCTAGTAACTTGTTGATTTGGTTAAGCATTTGCTCATCAAGTTCAAGATTTCTAATACTTTTATTTAATTTGCAATATTTGACTATGTGACCTGGTTTATTACATGTATAACAAACTGGTCTTACATCTGCATTTGGTGGCAGAGTATATCTAGGTTTTCTTCTAAAAACCTTAATAGTGGTTTTGCTCCTTCAGATTTGGGGTTTTAGTTTAGCTTTTACCTTTTTTTTCTATGTCTATGCTTAGGTTTATAAGATTTTAGGCAGGTAAAACCAAATTGTTCATAGAAAGATCCTAACTCTCTACTATTAAGAGCTCTCTCTTTAACTAACTACCTATGAATCTTATCTTCTTGGCAGATTTTGAAGGCTACTTTTTAGACATAGGCTACTAGTTGTCCATAAATAAGTTGCTCATAAGGAATAATTCTATTGAACTTATTCCTAATTTTTTCTCTAACCTTATCTCCTAAAGATCTAGAAAGATCGACTAGGAATTTTTCTTTCCAAAAGGGTTGATTACTATTGGCCCTAGAGTATATTTGCTTAAAAAAGGTATCCTTATACCATCTAAAATTGCTAATGGTTTTACACCTAAGATTTGAAAGCAATTCTACAGATTTGTCTTTCCATAGGTTGGGGTTTCCTATGAAGTGTTTAGTTATGGTATAAATCAAGGTATTCATAGCATTAGGAATGGGTTTACCATATTTTCCTAACACTAATTCTCCTTGACTATCAGTTTTAAGAGCTGTATGAATTTGTTATTTTTCTAAGTTGGTAAGGTGGTCATCCCACCATCCTTTAAGTTGGCTAGTAAATTCGACTACTAACACATGAATGACTACAACATCATCACATCCATGCATTATTTGGTAGGTTATGCTTACCATAGTCATTTGTTGTAAGAGTTAGATGATCTCATATTTAGGCTTACCATCAATGTTCCACTCATAAATGTTATTCCTGTTGTAGGAATTCTGAATAAGAGTTATTTGAGGTTCCAGGGTATTTTGGAAAGTTGGTTGTTTAGGTCTCCAAGGTGCTAAAATTCCCAAGGTTTCTACTTTAGGTTCTTCTTCTCCTTTAAAGGCCTTTTCAAAAGGTTTATCTAAAGCTTGAAGATTTCTACTAGAACTATCTCCTAAGGGTGACTCAGGGATAATCATAGTTCTTTCTATTTTCCTATCTAGATCGTCAATCATCTAAGTGATTCTAGCTATTTCTATTCTATTTGACATGTTTACTCTATAAGTTCTATTAAGTTGTCTATGCTTATTGAAAGGAATCTTATATGGTCTGAACAAAGGTTGTTCTATTTTCTTAGGAGTTTTCTCTGATTTAGAGGTTTCTCCTATTTGGACAGGTTCACTAAGGATTTGTTATCCTAAAGTTTGCAGGTACCTATTGGTATAGTTATTTTGTTCTATCAGAGATTGTATATCTCTTGAAGTAACAAATTCATTCGGATCCTTTATCTTGAAAGGAGAAGCTATTGCAGGATTTCTTAGATCTCTTGTTTCTATAACAAAAGATCTTAGGGGTGGAAGTTCTGAATCTATCTTCTCTCCCTTTTGTGTTATCCATGTTTGGGTTGTCCTAGTGGTAACACTTACTGATTCTCCAAATGGATAATCTATTTTAGGTTTTCCCTTTGCATATACTTCGAACCAATCAAAGAAGGGAACATTTATTTTGAATTCCTTTATGAAATTCATCCATTTTTCATGTATTTGTTGTTTCTCAGTTCCTTAGTAATTTTCTAAGAACCAAGTCCTTTTAAGGATATGTTCCTCTAAATAGAAGTCCTTTCTTAAGGCTTCTAGATCTACCCTAAAGGGTTTCTCCCTAGTTTTTGTAGGTTATCCTATCATAGAAACTCTAGGTCTTGGGTGTAATTTAGGGGATTAAGGTGGAGAGACTAAACTAGACTCAACATCATCCTCTATCTTATCTTTTCCTTTAGAATTTGTCATGGTATAGATAGGCCATGGAATTCTAGAAGTATTTTCTAATCCTCTAAGATTTACTGCTAAGACAATTCTGTTAGTTTGGATGGGTGTCCTAGGCCAATTTGATTGAGCCCTATCGCATCCATGACTATACATTTTGTGGATTTGGATATTAAAGGTTGAATGTTCATCTTAT
>JANHAO010014778.1:0-15173 GCA_026873985.1 Saraca asoca
CTGTATATCTAAATGCACAGAATGTATAGTCCAGGATGCAATAGAGCTCAATCAAATTGGTCTAGGGCACCCATCCAGACTAACACGAGACTTGTTGGTCAGAGAGCTATTTTAGAAAATAACTCAACTAGAGGAACATCTTTGAGCTCCGAGTGATTGAGCTCGTTATGAAGAAAGATCATTGCTCTCAAAGGAGATTAAGACTCGAACTTTCTCTCTTAAGTTTAAGGTCCCCGCGATCCTATTGTGTAATGGGGACTCTGACCCATATGATCATCTGGACGCATTCAATGTTTAAATGGATTTGCAAATGGTTGATCCCCTGATCAAGTGCCGAGTGTTCCCAACCATATTGGAAGGTGTACCTCGAGCTTAGTTCAAAAGCCTCCTAGCTTGCTCAATTTGTGGTTAGGAAGACTGCCAATAGAAATTCATCAGTCAGTATCGAGCATTGAAGAGGCAACTTGTGCCCCTATCATCTCGTCATGGTCTTTCAGCGCAAGCATGAGTTGTTAAAGGACTACATTGCTAGGTTTAGACTCAAAGTCAATTCAATGGAGAATCCATATGAAGAAACCATATTGGCAACAATCTCTATGGGACTCCGTAAAGATGAAAAATTGTACAAGAGTTTGTACAAGTCCCCGATGAAGGATCTCACCAAGTTTTATGAGCAAGCTGCTAAGCAGATTAAATAGGAATAGACCTTCGGCTCGGAAAAGTTTGACAAGAAGGATGAGAAGGCTAGCTCCTCCCACAGCAAGAAAAGGGGTGATATGGACCAGGATGATCACTTTGCTAAATGGACCGCAAAGAAGTCCAGAAGGCTTGTAGGTGAGTGACCTCAGCATTCAGACCGCTACGAGTAATACAACATCCTATCAAACTCCCAAGATAGGATTTATACAGCAGAAAGGGACAGAGAGGACTTTGAAGGGCCCAGACCTTTGAAGACCCCATTCAGGCAAAGGAATAGAGACGAATTCTATGCCTATCACAACGAAGCTGGTTATAGCACTTCAAACTATTAGGCCCTCAGGGATACAATTGAAGACCTGATCAGAAAAGGTCATCTAAGGGAGTATGTGGTGCAACCTATGGGGTAGCAGTCCTAGCTTCCTCAGTATAACAATGGCCAAGAGCCGGGGGGCTTAGTCCGAATCATACATTAACAATGTATCTCAAGTTCAAGTGTAAATGTAAATACCTTTCTCTACTTTGTTTAAAGTTGTTTACCGATTGGCTTGATGTTATTATCTTTATCTTTTCATTCTGCCCTCTGGTATCAAGTGTTTGCACTTTTTGCAGCTTGCATATGGTTAACTCTTTTAAGTCTCTTGTGTAACTTTGTGCCAACCGTGACCTTTGGTCTGGTGACACCCCCTGGAGCTCACTCTGGATATGAATTGACAAACAATTTGTCAGTTAAGCTGCGGGCTCGTTAAGGCGTGAAGACATTAAAAACATACTCACATTGCCAGTTGAGTTGCGGGCTCGCTGAGGTGAGGAGACGCTAAAAATATACTCGCTTTGCTAGTTGAGCTACAGGCTCGTTGAGGCGTGGAGATGCTAAAAACATACTCACTTTGCCAGTTGAGCTGCTTGCTCACTGAGGTGTGGAGATGCTAAAAATATACTCACTTTGCCAATACAGCTACGGGCTTACTGAGGTGTGGAGATGTTAAAAATATACTCACTTTGCCAATGCAGCTATGGGCTCGTTGAGGTGTGGAGACACTAAAATATACTCACTTTTCTAGTTGATATGCATGCTCGCTGAAGCGTGAAGACACTAAAAATATACTCACTTTGCCAGCATAGTTGTGTGCTCATTGAGGTGCAGAGGCACTCTTAAATACTCAATGTTAGCGTGACTATGTGCTCGTTGAAGCGTAAAGAATTGACGACTTGATTATTTGCCTAAGGCAACGAGATCACTCTAGTTCGCAGCTCGCATGTGACCAAATATTCGTAGCTCTCATGCAACTTTTTGAGTACGCACAATTCTTATGCGGATTCAACAACACTTATGTGTGAATGTTTCATTTATGATTATTATGTTTGAGAAGATTTGGCCGATTGGCTATTTGAGCATTCCATTGCAAGCTACAAAAGTTTGCACTATTGCAGATGCAGAAAATTAAAGACAACACATTGAGACCCCAAAGAAGATCTTATTAATTAAAAAGCCTCAACGAGGAAAAATTACATCAGAAAGCTCTGAATACAAATCAGGAAAAGCCAAAATACAAGAGGAAGGCTCTAACTAATTTTTGCTAGAAGAAAGACTATCGCACAAAGTAAAAGCTCCTGTCCATTAGAGGGCTAGCCGTAGAGGGACGAACCCTTACTGACTAAAGCTAGTGAGCTCACCTAAATCCTCAAAATTCTTCTTCCAGTGCCTTCCTCAGCAACAAGCTCTTCCTTAACCTGACTTTCGCCAATGGAGAAGGAAAGAGCATGGCTGCTTCTTATTTTCCCGGCCTCCAGCTCCTCATCTAATTCGTGAAGGAAGCAAATCAAGAAACGCCAGAAGCCTGGTTGGCTAGGCAAAAACCTCACGATGAAGTCGAGAGAACATAATTCGAAATCTGTACGAGATCTCTCCATGTTACCAGAGAAGTCATATCTTTGAAACTCCTTATGCAGCAGACCATATACACCCCGACGAATAACAAGATGCCATAAATAAAGGAGGATCGTCTAGGACATTCATAGTTTCTTAGTGAAAAAGCAAGAGTGACTTCTTCTACCTTAAATAGAGCCGGGACCGATATCATTGAAGAGTCCATATGAATCTCCCCAACTGCTTTCATTTATTGCCTTAAAAAGGAATGAGGCTGACTCTCCAATGATCAAGAGGCACATACTATGGGAAGTATGGCCTTGAGTAGCTGAAAAGACAAATTCAACGAAGACCTCGACTGAGCTGAACTCTATGAAGTGAACGACCTCCGAGAAGTTTCAACTCCCAGCTCGTGAAGTGAACTGAGAGTTGGGGGGCTTATGTTATATGAGAAATCTGGATCGTCCTTGATGGACCAGCTAATGGCTCGAGCGCGACAAAGATCCTGCTCAAGGAGCACTCAGAGCACTAAGTCTCCAGCTCACGTTGCAAAACGACCTCCTCAGTTTGAATTCGTCTCTGATAGAGCGAGCTCGACCTCAACATCCCGAAGACAAACATTCCCTTAGACCGAAGGATTTGGCCAACGAGGTGTGATCAACGACCTGTGAGCTTGTTGAGCAGAAGACCAACACATGTATTGCCTAGCAGACATGTAGGGCCCACCTGCAGGAGGCAATCTATAGTAGCCAACTTACAGGATTTAGTTTGTTTGTCCTATTTTACACATTAAATGCCTTATGTAAAAGATTTACTGTATATAAAATTATAATTGTAACTTCCTCTCCTTTATAAATACAGGAAGGAGATGAACGTTAGAAAGAGGATGCTTGTATGTTGAAATTCTGTAAAAATATTCTTAGATCAATACATTATCGTGAACGTAGGGTCCGGTTTTATCCGAATTTGACTGAACCATATTAAAAGCTATGTGTTTTCTACTGCTATTACCTTCTTCCTAACTTTCTTTGATCGTTTACTATCTCAGGACTAAACTACAGTTTGAGATCCCGAAAATATCTTACGTTGATTGGAATTTGGCCTTGAATTAAAATCCACCATTAACACGTCAACAAGTATAATTAATCATATAATTTTTAATTTAAAATATAACATTTGAACTTTAATATTAAAAAAATATTAACAAAATTTAAATAAGAAATTTGATTTCAATTTTAAAATAGATCGAAATATGTAATTAAATCTAATTCCTATATTAAAGACTTGATTTTAAAAGTTTTCTATATTAGAGGTTAAGGCATATTAAATCAAATTTCTATATTTAGGAAAAATTTGATATAATCTTTATCTTCTAATGATTAAAATAGAGATATATTAACAAATTAAATTATCACATTAAATTTAAAATAAAAAAGTTAATGATAAATTAATTTGATATAAAAATTGAAAAAATGATACATATTTAATTTAAAATATACTTTAGAGGGAAGTATGATGTAGCCATTTGTTCTCATTGCCCAAGACGGAGATTTGCTCTTATTTGAACTTACAAGCGATCTCCAACCACTGCCAGCTTCGTACCGACCACTGTCACTTTGAAAAGTTGAAGGCCAGCGCCAAGTGAATTCCCATTTGTTTCCTCCCCCTCTCTCTCTTTTGAAATGAAAAAGATCTAAGCGACAAAACAAACACAGTCACTGGCATAGACAGCAAAATGAGCGGAGCCAGGCTGTGCGCTTTATTAGGCGAATTGGGTTATGAAGGTGCCGAAGGTTTAGACCCTGATAGCTTCGAATGGCCCTTTCAGTACGAAGATGCACGCCCCATTCTTGATTGGATCTGCTCGAGCCTTCGTCCCTCCAATGTCCTTTCTCTCTCCGAGCTTTCTCAGTTACGCTTTGAGTCCTTTCTCTCAGTCACACACTCAGCATGCGAAAAATAAGGGTTTTTTTTTTTGGGTTCTTCGATTTGAAATTTTGAATTCAATATTGTGGGAGTGGAAAGTATGGGAAAATTGTTGTTGGACGCATTTAGAAATGCGTTTTTTTTTTCTTTCTTATTGGGCTTATTATTTAGCATGTGGGTTTCAGGTATGAGCAGTTTATGCAGGAAGGGAAGTTGTTGGAGGTAATTGTCTTATGCCCATTTATATGAACTGCAGTTTAAAATTGTTAATGCTGGTTTGATTGTGAGTCTATAATTAAAGTATGTCGTTTTCTTTTACAAAACAAGGTTAATTGAGGAAGCAGTTGTTTATTTATTTATTTATTTTTTTACCTGGGCAAGGAAGTATTTCTGCACTTGATAATTAAAATTGACAGAACTGTGGAGTTCTTCGCTTGCTTAAATTGGAATTACACGCTAAACAGTTATTTCTGTGCAGGGAGAGGATTTGGACTTTGCTTATGACAGCATATCAGCCTTTTCTGCCAGGAGGGATAATCAGGAGGCAGTTTTTGGCACTGAAGAAGGATTAAAGGATATACGGTATTCCATTGATTCCCTTATGCTATTTACATTTGTCTGTAATAACTATACTCATAAATCGGTCAATGACATTTAGTTTGTTGATCCACATCCTTATGACCTTCCGAGAGACAGATAATGAGACTTTAAGATTAGCATGTTAGGTTAGTTTCAAAAATAATCAAGGTTAATTTCATCTAAAATAACTATAAGTTATATTTTTGGTTCTTTTTTAAGTTGCTGCCAGAATTTACTCCTGAAAGCTAATTTTGAAAGCTACTGTAAACATAATGTTCAGAAAAAAAAAAAAAAAATTCTTTGAAAAGTGTTTGTGTCCGTTGAATATTTTATTAAAAACACCTTCAATACTAAAAGAGAAGAAAAAACCCTGCAAATGTTACGTGTTAGAGCAAATGAATATTTCAACAGTGTGTCACTGTAAATAAGTTATTGTTACCTCTTGGTTCTTGCCAATTTTGATGGACTTATCCCCTTTGCTTTTCTGTGGGCACATAAAGTAGTGGTCTTTTTGGAGAATTTGACTGATGTTCGGAGGACATGATCAAATCTGTTTTAGATAAGGAGGTTGTGAAGTATGATAAGTGATGAGATTTGTCCATACTCCATACTTGCTGCTTAAAGGGCTTTGGGACTCCAGAGTTGCAATGATAGTGCATGGGGTTTTTGAGTTGTAGTAGGCTGTTGCAATGATAAGGTATGGGGGAAGAAGGCAACCAAAAGGCTGATCTAGGGTTGTTGTACATACATTAGATTCTACAGGATTTTAAACTGACTTTCAACATGATGGAATTACCCTTTCTTCTCTGGGTTTATGATTAGATCTTTCAAAACCACTAGTTTGAAAAAGTTAAGGGCTGAGGAGTATTGACCCTCAGGATATATGTTTCTGCTCATCTTTATATGCCTTAAATTATTGAGACCTAGAGCAAAATTTTTTCTTTTAGGAATATGATTAGTTTTTAAATAAACATAAATTGAAAATTGAAAATATTATCATGAACATATTTTATCATTCCTGATTGATTGATGAATTCCTCTATATGTGGATGGATCTAAAATGTTAACATTTCTTTTCTGATCCTTTCATGTAAGATGGAATTATCTTGTCTACAATTTTTTTTTTTTGGATATAAACTATTAACTAGGTTGTTGATTGCATAGCTTTATTTCTGTTCCTTATGAATGTGTTGACTTCAGGGAGGCAACTCAGGCATATAAAGCCGAAGCATCAGACTTGCAAAGACAGCTATGGCACCTGCAATCTCAATTTGATATGCTTACTAACCAGGCATCAACTTTGATACAGGGGAGACGGGCAAGGGTTGCTGCAACATCTATTGTGAATGGACACCTTACAACAATAGATGATAGCCTCTCAGCTAGAAATTTAAAGGTGCCTAACCAATGTCTTGCATTTTTCCCCCTAATAAGGGTAATTGAATTGATAAAATTAAGCCACTTGTTTGGTAGAAACCTGATGTATGATAGGTGGCATCAAATTTGATATGGTTATAATTCTGAGTTATTGACGGTCTTGTGAAACAATTCATAATACGTGGCTTTTATGTTCTGAACCTGCAATCCTGCACTGGATCTTGTTTTGTGCACTTTCGTCAAATTGCCTCATATACTCATTCATGCTATCTGGTTAAATTGCACAGTTTATTGTTCCATCCTTTTCAAAATAAGAATTTCATCAACACCTTTTTTGTAATAGC
Organism: Saraca asoca; assembly: GCA_026873985.1. NCBI lineage: Eukaryota > Viridiplantae > Streptophyta > Magnoliopsida > Fabales > Fabaceae > Saraca > Saraca asoca. The sequence continues at coordinate 6,793 of JANHAO010014778.1, forward strand.
TACAAAGCACCTATATTAAAGCTTTCTTGCTTAGGAGTAATGATGATATCACTGTTATCCTTACCCTGTCCAGAATGTAAAAAGATAAAACCTTAGACCATCTTCCATGTTTAATAAGTGATTTTCGTCTTGTACCTTATTAAAGATTTCTTGTGTTACTGTTATCTATCCTCTCACTTTTGCTGATGTTGTCTTGTAATTTTTAAGATCTGTCCCTTATTATCTTCTGTAAACTCAGTCCTGGCTGTAATTTGGTACCTTGGAATCCACTTTTGAATTTATTTCTCTCCATATGTGATTTGATTTTGCCTTCTATAACTGGTAAGGAAGCAATTGCACTGGTTTCTGAATTGTAGCTGTGAAGACTGTCTTCTGCCTGTTTTGACTTAATAATCTTTTTAGCCTTTGGACTAGCTCATAATATCCTTGAAGCACACTTAACTACTGGAGTTTGATATTTGTTGCATTTGCATGTGAGATTTCAACCCTGATGTATTTCATGATGGTGGGTTCACTTGATCATTGGCTTCATGAAGAGTTTTTGCTATTAGCTCAGAGTTGTTGGATGACAGGGTTGAACTCAAAAGGATATTTCTGGATATTTTGGGAGGGAATTTTCATGAGTGTGTTCTCTTCATTGTGTCTCGTTTGCCATATTAACTGAATATTGAGAAATGTTATTTGTTAAAGGAGGATTTCTTATCCTCCTCTTTCTTTACATTCCTTCTGGAACATTAGTGTTTGTCAAGTAAATAATTTAAATGTTTTCTCCGACCCCCAAATGGAATTTGGGGATGTTAGGGAGTAGAATCTTGCACATATGGCAAAGCAGCAAAACATAGTATAATTTTTAGTGATAACCTACACAATTAATTAAAGCCAGGATACCATGACTAGCAATTCCTTGCCATCTACTGGATACATTATGATGTAACATGCTGGAGCCTAGTTCTTCAAAAAGACGAAATTAGATTCAGGAGTATGACATGTCAACTAACTGTGGCATAAAGTTTTTGTTTTTTTGTTATGAATAAGAAAAGAAGAAAAGTTATTGAAGAAACCAGAGGTTGAAGGATTATGAAAAGGAGACAGAATATATCCCGACATGAAGAAAGTGTGACAGAACATCACACAGCACATCAAAACAATTGATGAGAAATCTCAGACCTGCATAAATTATATACCGACATAAGCGGTCCGCTATTGAAGTTGGATTCTTTGACCGTGACTTGTAGTGTTTTTGGACTTGTTTGTTAGGCCTTAACAAGGTTGCTAGGTAGTAATTGGTTCTATTAACTAATGGGAAAATGCGTCAACACTCAACAGTTAGCAATGCGTCAACACTCAACAGTTAGCATAATCTTGAAATTCCAAGATGATCCCTAACTTGTTCTCACCTTATTTGTTCTCCTACTGGAACTTATCTATAAATGGCGACAGGCTATGCTGAATTGTTTTGTTTGATTTTACTACATCATTTCTTACTCAATGAACCTTTACCTCATGTGTTCATTATTTGGTGGTTTGGACATTTTTTTCATTCGGCTTTGTTTACTGTATAGATGAATGCAGTTCTTGGAAGAATTGCTTCCACAGCTCAAGAGTTGGCTCATTATCATTCTGGGGATGGTAATATTCCCTTTTTATTGATTTTGTTCTTGTATTTTTCTTTTTACATTGATTCAAAATTTGTATGTTTCTTCCTTGTTGTCTATTTTTTTAGTTATTCTCTGTTATTAGGGGGAGAAAGTTTGGCAATTGATGAGTTGAAATTTAGTGGCTTGATAACTTTTACTTGAGCTTTGTCTCTGTGTAAGCTTCAATGTTTAATGATATTAGGCAATGTGTGATTGCTTGACAGTTGGCTTTGGGTTAATTTTTTTTGTTATTGAAATGCACCAAAATGAATTGCTTAGAACAAATTGCTTTTTGCTTTACCTTTTTTGTTCTTTCTAAGATAAAAATAAGTAGTATATTGAGAATTTGTAACCTGGGGCTCAACATATTAAACATCATACTCCTAGATTCTACAAGGGAGTAAATCATAATTTGGAGCATATGGTAACTATAAAAGAATCCCTTTTGGGATAAAAAAGAGAAGGCTAACTGACACACAAAAGAAAGCTTTAAGAAGTTTTCTTCAAGGTTCCTTGTTTTTGTTAAAATACAATTTTTGCAATTGCATTTAAGATAATCTTTGCTAAGTGAAAGAAAAGTGTGCATTGGTATCTTACACCTAGTTTCAAGTTTTTATTTCCAACATTGCATAGGGTGGCACAATTCAGCATTATGATTTGTGATAGAAATTTGAGCAGAAGAAAATAAACCTAGGAGTCACACCTAAGGGAAATCATGCAACCAAGAAACAAGCATATTTGCTGAAATTCTCATGAACTGAATATATCAAAGTAAAAGAGAGTGCTACAAATGTTTAAATAGACCCAAATACAGACTTCTAAATAACATAATTTAGCCCAAATACAACTTTTGAGCAGAAAATATGAAAATTAATAAAATACAACTAAATTTAAATTACTTAAATACCCCTACAAATCCTAATTAAGGTCCCAAAAGGTCAAGCATGTTCCTAAACAGTTGCTTGAGACACCTTTTGTAATTCTTAAAAGATGCGGCCATAGTCCTCCATCCATCAATACAAATGGTCATACATACATACATACATATCTGATTCTAAAAGACCTGTTAAGATGCTGTCTCTGATTCATGCTTTGCTATCAGTCTGCCCCTTTTCTTCTGATTTCTCTTATCCATTTTTTCCTTTTTAATTTTTTTTTTACTTCCCAATGATATTTGGTTAATTTAATCTTTTGTTGATGAGCCTACGTACTTTAAAATGCAGAAGATGGCATTTATTTGGCATACTCGGACTTCCATCAATACTTGCTTGGAGACTCATCTTGTCTGAAAGAGCTAAATCAGTGGTTTGCTAAGCAATTGGACACAGTATGTGAACAAAACACCTTTTTATTTTTTCCTCCTGATTGTATTTTCTTTTGGAGTGATCAAATTGATGGTTTGTTCTTAAACAAAAAAGAGATCATGTCATATTAATACTCTGACAACAAATTAATGGCTCTAAATCAGGGGATAGACAATTCATATTCTTTTCCTCTATACCACTTCTAGAAGGAAGAATATTCTTTTAAACTTAGTTGATTTGAATTCCTATTGCTTTCCCCCCTGGCATATTGTTATTGTTTAGCACCTGCTTGTTCTTATAGGCACCATTGATTTCAGACCTTGAAAATCTGGTTGATAGCATGCAAGACAAGGGCCAATACTCTCCATGCTACCTTTTGGACCTAAAAGTTGTTGGTTATTATTTGTTTACGAAGGGCATCACATTCTTTTCCATTTCTTGATACTAATGCTTGTGGAAGGGAATTGGAGTTCTTGAATTTGTTTCTTTTCTGTTTTAGTGAGTTTGTAAATGGTGGTCCCACCTGAGAAAGACACATAATTGTTATAAACTTAGTTGTGATGCTGCTTTTCATAGTATCTTTTGTTGGTTGAGTATAGAACGATTTGACAAGGGAATGCATATACCCTCTTTCTGTTTATTTATTATGTAGGAGTTTGGCATCTAAGTCAAATGTATATTGCATAGTATTGTTTTCTGCATTGTGCCTGCTTGAAAATGGTTTTTTTTGTATAGAAAATGAAAATATCATTAAGAGAAGGAGAAGGTTACAAATTAAGAGGACAAGGCATCCTCAAAAGAAAGAACATCTTAAAGATCAAATGTTACAAAGAAAACAACCAATCAAAGCTCTAAAACAGATCCCCAATCCCTTTGCAAATCAGTCATTTTAGGAAATAATGATAGAATATATGATTAATAAGTGATTAGTTTATTTAGTTAGACCATAATACTAGAGATAAGTCATAAGTTTAGATAAGCCAATAAGTTATTGAGGTTTATTATAACTTTACCTCTTATATGGGCTCTATATAAATAGAGGAGTAGGGATAAGTCTTTCAATGAATTCAGCAGTCTTATTTATTTTATTATATGTGTTCTCTCCAAACTCTCTAGCCTCTCTCTACTTCTTCCCCTTCCTAAAACCTTAATTATTTTCTCAATAAGCTATGATACCGTTTTGAGGTATGCCGCTTTTGGCAACCTCAAGGAGTTTAAATTGCCGATGTAGAATTTAGGTTTAGTTTTGTTTTTTGTTATTGAGTTATTTGATTTTTGTAAAGGAAAAAAAGGAAAAAAATTTAATTGCCATAGATTTTTAGGTTTATTTATTTTTCATTGTTATTGTTGATAGAGTTTTAGAGAAAGAAAGAATGAAAAGAGAAAAAAAAAATAAGAGAGCTGAAAAAATATATTCCTGAGTTAGAAGACGGGTTTTCTTGTTACTAGGGTTTAAGTTTATAGTAAAAAGCTTGTTACTGTGGTTTAAGTTTATAGTACAAAAAAAAATAGAAATTTTTTTTGAGAGGAACGTTGTGTAAAAGTACTAAGGTGTATGTTGCTGTGTTACTGCAACATAACTGGTGGGCAGCAACGACTCCATATCCATCTTTCTAAAATTGTAGGGTAGCCGCTGGTGTTATTGGCTGTGACCCAGTGAGTAGCTGTGCTGTGGCTAACGTCAGCGAGTGGTTTTGGCCAGAAGTTTGGGACTGGTGTCAAGAGAGGCAGCAACACACTCTCTGTTCAGTCTTCTTGGAGCTTTTAGACAACCCAAGGGAGGTTGAGGCCAACAATGGAGCAGTGGTAGATGGTATTGATCCATGATGACCTAGAGGGAGGAAATCAACATTCTAGGTGGCCGGCAGCAAATGGAGGTGACCAGAGCTCCGGCAAAGAGTTGATCCAAATCTGATTTCTTATGTTTTTGTGCAAGGTTGCATTGGATCTTCCCAAGCTTGTTGAAGGCTCAGATCTGGTTGGCTGTGTTTGGTGATGATAAGGAAGTATATGTGAATTGTAAGAGTGATTTTGATAAAGATGGTGTTAAGCCAAGTGAGTCAAAGCTGAGTTGGGCAAGTTAGTGCTGAATCAAGGTTTGATTAGCTCTAGTTTCGCTGTTTTGGCTGATTTGTTACTATTTCTGGTGCTTTCATGCTGTCTGGACTGTCTTTTGGTGAATTTTGACACTCTTTGGTGCAATTTCGGTTGGCTTGCCTCTGGGTTGTGAAGTGTTGAGTGATTTAAGTACTGGATTGTGTGCTTTTTTGGTTGCTTTGGTTGCAAACTTGCAGTTCTGATTGAAGTTTGCTCTGGTTGTCTTCTTTAATTTAGTTTGGCTTGATTTTAGGTTGTTTGGTGATGGGTTTGCATGATTTTGTATTATATTTGGCTTTACGTGCTGTGGAATTCTGTTTTCTGGTGGTTTGAAGGACTGCTTGGCGGTGATTTATGTTGGCCAAGTCTCATTTGGTGTTTTTGAAGATTTGTTTGGCATAGTTTTGGTGTGAGGCAGCTTAAGTTACTTTCATTTTGCTGCAATTTGGTTGATTTTAAAGTATTCGGAGTGCATTTTGGTGTTATGCACGTTTGGACTATTTGTCAAATTTTGGTGTCTTCATGTGATTTGAAGCATTGCTTGGTGACTTGTGATATTTGGTGTTTTCATGTCATTTGAAGCAGTGTTCAGCGACTTGTGACTTTTGATGCCTTCATGTGATTTGAAGGACTGTTTGGCGAATCTTGGTGTTTCATGCGATTTGAAACCCTGTTTGGCAAATTTTGGTGCCTTCATATGATTTGGAGGACTATTTAGTGAATTTTGATGCCTTCATTTGGTTTGAAGGACTAGTTGATAAATTTTGGTGCCTTTATGTGATTTGGAAGGTTGCTTGGTGAATTTTGGTGTCTTCATGTGATTTGGAGCATTGTTTGGCGTGATTTGTGTTTGCATAGGTCTAATTTGGTGAGGTTACTCTCAATATGAAGTGGTGTGGACTACTAATTTGATTGCATGACTTGCTTTAGTGTCTTGGAATCGGCTTCAATGAATACAATTTGAGAGCAACATGTTTGTGGTACCATTGGTGATTTTGGCTTAAATCCAACCATAGGTGTTGGTGTTTTTGGCTAGGAAGTTGAGGGAGCAGCTCAAAAGAAGCTTGCAAAAGACTTCTGGAAGTTGTGTCACGTGTGCCGAGAAGAACAATTGGAAGAAGGTTAAGGGGGCAACCAGGGGTAGTTGGCTGAAGATTTTTAGAAGTTGTATCTACTGAGGTTTTGTCATTGTTTTTGGAGTTTGTGAGTGTTTGGTTCAGGGGGAGTTATCCGCATGTTATGTTTATTGCAAGTTATTTATGTAGGTTGAAGTTTGTCAACTCTTCTTTATCGTTATTTTTTTTTATTACATCTTATTTTTTAAAGTTCAAATTAATGTAACAAGTTTAAACTTTAGAAATTTCAGCTTGAGGGGAAGTACTAGGAAATAGAGATAAAATATATGACTAATAAGTCATTAGGTTATTTAGTTAGAATATAATATTGGGGATAAGTCTCATATAAGCCTATAAGTTATTGAGTTTTATTAGAACTCTACCTCTTATATAGGCTTTATATAAATAGAGGAATAGGGATAAGTCTTTTAATGAATTTAGCAGTCTTATTTATTTAATTATGTGTTCTCTCCAAACTCTCTAGCTCTACTTCTTTTCCTTCCTAAAACCTTAATTATTCTCTCAACAAGTCAAATTTATCCCTTGAAAATAACTGTGCGCTTTAAGTCGAAGTGAAGTAACAAACATTATCTTATCCCACACCAAGAAGATAGCTGTTTAAAAATTTTAGCATTCTTTTCCAACCAAATACACCATAAAAGAGCAAGTCTTGCCACTTCCCAAAGTGTTTTTTTTTTCATTGTTTCGTCTGAAAATACCGTATCTACTTCAAAAGAAAATGTCCAAAGTATCTGGACAAACCCATGAAATCCCAAACAAAGACCAAAGCTTATTCCATAATTGTCATGCCATCTCACAATGTAAAAATAAGTGACTATTAGTTTCTGAACTTTTAAAATGCATCAAACACTTATCCGGTGACAGTGCTTTATAAGGTCTGTGCACCTATAACTTATCATATATTATATTGATATTTGCTTATTAGAAAAAACTTTTCACTTGAACTCTTAGGAAAAAGCTTGAACATGGTTTTGCTTCCCTTTCCCTATATATTATAACGATATTTATTTATTAGGAGGAATTTTTTTTGAGCACTTCATTTTAAGCTTTTCATGTCAATGTTACATGCTTAACTCCGCCTACCTTATAAATAAACCAAACTAGAAGGACAAAAAAGTGTTAAGAAAGGGAGATTAAACCAAGACCAAATGAAAAATGTTTACCTTGCTGATCTGAATGGTGTCTCTTATTTGGTCAGTTATTGTAGCCATTTGACATAGCTCAAGTGTAAAGGAAAGCTCTCCAGCAAGGTGAAAACCGAAAACAACAGAAAGAACATATTAGATCTGTCATTGTCATTTCAAACTCTCTACTTATTCATAATAATTAATCTTAGTTTCCTGTCTGTGTTCTTGTAACTGTTTGACTTTCTGATCTATTCACATAGTTTAGATACTGGGATTTAGCTGATGTTTTAGACTCAGTGCTTGACAGTGATAACACAAGATGGCCTTTTCATGTAGTTTTTATGGTCTGTCCTTGTTCAATCTAGAAGGAGTATTAAATCTTCAAAATGTGGGGTTTTACATTTTTTGGTGCTGTACTATTTACATTTATGTGCTTGGTCATGGGTGGGGTTTAACTTACTGACCTTCCTATTTGGCTATCACTCATTCTGTTGTGTATTGTTTCTGAAATCCTAGCTGATGTTTTCATCTACTTTTTTAATGTTTAGTTTAGGTGGCCTTTTCATATATATATTTTTGCTTACTATCAGGGTCCATTCCGACTTGTTGCTGAGGAGGGAAAATCTAAATGCTCTTGGGTTAGTCTTGATGACATCTCAAATATGTATGTTAGAGGTATATTTCACCATTGCTTACAATTCATTGTTATTTTATGATCCTTTGTATTGTGTTTGTATCATATCTTTTATGACTGAAATTTTAATGGTTCTATTTACCTCTTTGCATTCAATGGAATTGAAAATTTAATTATTCTTATCTTTCTCCAATATAACTAAGAAAAGAAAAATAGAAAGGCATTGACTTGTTTTATGGTTGAGCAGATTTAGAAAAGTCCCATCATCAACGTGTGTCAGAGTTGCAACGACTTCGATCAATGTATGTGCTTCTTTCTTGTAATGTTGATGATTGCTTGCTTTTGTCAATTAATTTTGTTTGGAAATAGAGATAAAATATATGACTAATAAGTCATTAGGTTATTTAGTTAGACTATAATACTAGAGATAAGTCATAAGTTTAGAT
>JANHAO010014779.1:0-15155 GCA_026873985.1 Saraca asoca
ATATCTTTTCCTTTATCTTTTATGAAAAGTGTTATGTCAACTTTACCTCTTCTAAAGCCTTTTTGAATCAAAAATTTACTTAATCTGTCATACCAAGCTCTAAGAGCTTGTGTAAGACCATATAAGGCTTTTTAAAGCTTAAAGACATAATCTAGTCAAAGGTAATCTTCAAAACTAGGAGGTTGCTAAACATACACCTCCTCCAGTGTGTAACCATTCAAAAATGCACTTTTCACATCCATTTGAAAAAGTTTAAAATTTCTTGAATAAGCATATGCCAATAACAGTCTGATGGCTTATCATCTAGCAACTGGTGCAAAGGTTTCATCATAATCAATGCCTTCCTCTTGATTATAAGCTTTTGCAACTAAACGGGCTTTATCTCTAATGATCACTCTATTTTCATCTAGTCTGTTCCTAAAAACCCAATGTGTTCCTATAATAATATTATCATTTGGTTTTGGCACAAGAGTCCAAACTTGATTTCTTTTAAACTGATTTAACTTTCATGCATTGCCAAAACCCAATTTTCATCTATTAAGGCTTTATTAATGTTTTTAGGTTCAAACTAAGACACAAATGCTAAGTGATTGCAAATATTCCTTAAATTGCTATGTGTTACCCGTTGTGATATTTCTCCAATGATCTAATCCCTTGGATGGCTTTGCATAAACTTCAATTGTTTTGGTGTGTAAGGTTCTGAGATATCCAATTCAGCAATGTCATCCTTTTTTCTAATCTACATTTGTTTTCTTTGATTGATCTCCTTGCTGGTTTAAATTTGAGTTACAGAATAATGGATTTTCCTACTCATTCTCTTCCTTTATAGATCTATCAACACTCCTGTAATTTGTGTGAGAGAGATAAATTTGTCTTTGTTTCCTGTCATATGGCATGAACAGTCACTATCCAGGAACCATAGATTACCCTTATGTCTCCCACTAACCTACAAATCAACAATTATACTTGCATTTATGGTACCTAATAAGTCTTGGGTCCAATTTTGTTAGCAGTCATAGCAAGGTTTCTATAAGAGGTAAGTGTTTTGGGTAACCAAACCAGTTTCTCATTAGGCTTCAGCACATATGTACCATTTCTATAAGAACAATGCTTAATATGATGTGCCTTTTGATTGTAATAAAAGTACATAATATGACTGAATTTTCTATTAGACTTAACAGTTTTAGAACATTTCTTTGATCTTCTCTTAGTTTGCTGTCTAAATCCTAAACCAGATTTGTTTTGAAAGTTAGTTTAATTTTATAGCACATCGTTCAGTCTCATTTTGCTATTTGTGAAACCATGTAAAGCCTTGGTCAATGCATCTATCTTAGATTTGTAAATTTCACATTGATCACAAACTTTATTTTCACTCAAAACTTTTTTAGCTAAATCATACAAATTATTTTTCTCTTTTTCACATGTTGAATTTTTTTAAGTAAGGCTTCTTTTTCTACCCTTGCTTATTTTAAATCTTTCTTAGCCTTTTTTAAAAACATCATACTGCTCTTCATACAACTCATCAACTTCATCATCATTAGCTGAATTAGATTTATAATAACTAGAATTGTCATCAATGGAATCAAGTTCATCTCTAGAGTAAAATAAGTGTTGGTTTTTAAATACCTTATTGTCTTCATCAGTTTTGGCCATGAGGTAGAGGAGTGCCTTTTCCTCCTCCTCCTCCTCCTCTTCTTCTTCTTCATCTCTAGAGTAAAATAAGTGTTGGTTTCTAAATACCTCATTGTCTTCATCAATTTGGCTATGAGGTAGAAGAGTGCCTTTTCCTCCTCCTCCTCCTCCTCTTCTTCTTCTTCTTCTTCTTCTTCTTCTTCTTCTTGTCTCATTTTTTTGCATTCAAATCATGTAAAAGTATATGAAGAACTCTCTTGCTTAATTTTGTTTTGATTCCTCCTTTGTGGAATAAGTTTCTTCTTTTTCTTATTCCTCTTTTCTCTTAGAAAGTAGAAGAGTGCCTTTTCCTTTTCTTCTTCTTCTTCTTCTTCTTCTTCTTCTATTTCAAATGATTTTGTAGCCTTAAGTGCAAGAGTTCTTTTCTTTTTGTCATCACCATCTTTCCTATATCTTTTCGTTCATGCTCTTCTAAATTCATATAAAGCTACTGAATTGTTGGCATCCCTATCTTTAATGATCCCTTTATGGCTATCACCTTTGGTTGCCATTCTTCAATAAGAGATCTCAAGATTTTATGCACCAAGTCTACATTTTCAAATTTTCTTCCAAGAAGCAAAAGTTGATTAGTTATAGCAGTAAATCTTTGGATGTGGTCTCTAATTGATTCATCCTCTTTGATTTTGAACATTTTATATTTTGAGACTAACACATGCACTTTAGATGCTTTAACTTGAGTTGTGCCTACATGTGCCACTTTTAAAGTGTCCCAAACCTGTTTAGCAATAATACAGTTAGAAATCTTTTCATATTCATTAGGAAAAAGGTGCTTCTTTCTTTCTTCCTCTGCCCATAAAGACTTTGGTTTAGGTTTAACAACTCCATTTATCAGTGTTTATGGTGGATCATATCTATCCTCTACAATTTCCCTCATGTTTATATCGATGGCTTCAATAAAGTCTCTCATTTTCTGTTTCCAATAGGTAAAGTGATGTCCATTAAAACAAGGTCACTTTTTCAATGGAGGACATTTAAGCAACAATGTAAAGCTAGAATCCATTCTCTTTAGAAAATAAAAAGTATCAAGAGCCAAAGCTCTAATACCAACTGAAGGTCCCAAAGTTATAAGATCTTGGCCTTTTTTATGTTTGTGAAATACTCTTTCTAAAGTGAGATTGGATTATTGTTTCACAAGGTTTTTCAAAAAGATTCTATTGGATTGTTAAGATAATATTGGAGTCATTGATGGAATTAGGAATCCAATTACTAATTGATCAAGTTAAACAATTCAGCAATAAATAGAATTGCAATGAATTCAGGAATGTAGTAAATCAAAAATGTCAGAATTATAGCAAGAACAAAATTATAGTGTAGCAAAATATCAGAAAGTAAAATGTAAAAAGATAAACAAGAACACTAAAATTTTAAAGTGGTTCAACTTAAATTGAAACTGTAGTTTAAGTCTATATCTAGTGGATCAATCCTCAATCAGATAATCACTTTTATTACTCAAAAATATAGGAATTGACTGGACTCCTGAATACCAGTTTACACAAGACCATGATTGGGCTCTTGCTAACATATAGATACAATTGACACTACACTTTCAACTTAATTGTAATTAACCTTACAACTAAAGAAGATGCAAGGGAAGATTAACCTCTTCCTTGTATTTCCAATTCCTATCAACCTAGAAATTACAAAATTAAACCAAGAAATAAGAGTCAAGTATACAATACCAACAATTGAGATAAAAATCTCAATTAACCAATTATGTTCTTCGCAGATTTGATCCAAAATCATAAATCAAATGTGATTTAGAAGGGTGGAATTTAGATCAGATGAAGTTCAAAAATACTTTCTTTTTTCACGCTCTGAAAATGTGAGAAACTAAAAATCTGTATTGTGTTGAAATGAGGTGAAGGCTATTTATAGCTGCTATAACTAACTTTTGAAAAATTAACTAACTTTTTGACCCTGATGAATCAATTTGTGAATCGATTCGCTTATGAAAATCATCAGGAACTTCTTTACCAAATCGATGCATGAATCAATTTAGCTTTTGGTGTAAAAAAGTTATGAATTGGTCACCTAATCATTTCAAAATATTTTCTAATGTTTTGGTAAAAGCATTTTCATAAATCTTTCTTCATGAATCAATTTGAGTACATTCTATAAGATTTCTTGTTTGAATTGATTTGTGAATTGATTCACACAATAAAAAATAATTTTTATAAAAATTTAACTTGTGAGAATGCATTGAAAAATAATTAGAAAATATTTGATTTAAGCTCATTTCTTTTGATTTATTTCTATCTCACTTTAGCTATTTTTAGAAGCTTATTTGGATCAAAACTGATTAGAACATACTTACAAAGAATCCTAGAAAAATCAATAAAAACTAAGACTGATATTGGATCTTTTAATATCTTGAATGTTACTTGATCAATTTTAAGTCTACAAAAAGAACAAACACTTAAAAGTATATAGTTAGATCGTGACATCAAATAAAATTATTTTTTAATATTAAAACTAAAAAAGATATGATAATAAGGCTAACAAGCTTAATTTCTACTTACATTTTAGTATATTATTTTCAATCGATACTCACTAAAAGATAAATGCAACAAATATATTGAAAATTACATAGAAAATATATCATGCCAACTTCCAAATTAAGTTCTTCATGTTGATCATAGGTGATATATTCTCATTCTGTCTCCTATTATTTTTTCACTTTTACATATGGAATAAGTTTTTGGGAACAACCATTCTTTTTAAGTATGCTTGATTTCAATTTTTGTTGAATATCAATTATATTAAAAGTTTCTAAATGAGCTGAAATCAATTTTTCTTATTTAGTTCTTTTAAATTGTTTACTAGAAGAATTATATGACCTGTATACTAGATTTTTTCTCTCTTTAACTTGAATGCAAAGCTTGATAAGGTGGAATGCATTCCAAAGGTTGAAGTTTACTTCGCCACGCTATTGCCGAAAAATACAGTGATTCTTTTTGGGAATTTCCAAATTGTTCTGGCTTATCTGTGAGGTAATTGAAAATTATAGTAAAAAATAAAGGTACAATTGAAGTCAGTAACATTGCAGAAGTATGTCACCAGACGATGGGGGAGGCATGAATATTACAATTGATAGAGATGATGCGTCATTATGCGAAACCTTCAAGGTAACAACCATTTGCTAAATAGTTGATAAATTCAATAATGCAATTAAGTTCACACTTTACACATTTCCTAGTTTGTACAATTACTTCTCTTCTCTCTACAAACATCAAGGTTTGCCAACATGTTTATTACGTCCCCAAATCCAAATCAAAAGTGTGATGGACACAAATCACCATGTGCTTACCACAAACACATAAGTAATTCCTTTTTAAAAATCCCTTTATAATTTAAAATCATGAAAACAAGTGAAAAATATGACTATGGTTCCTTTTATCTAAATCTCATGATATGCAAAGTTCTTATAAAAATCATTTTTAAATAATAATTTATAAATTTTTTGAAATAAATAAATTCTGAATTGAAAAACATAATCCATAAATTATGATCCATTATCTGATTGGATGGATACTAACCATTAAAAGTATAATAAAGAATCCACATACCTTGATTTCAAACACATGTAAACTTTGAAATATCTCCTTATTGAAATAGCTTTCATAAGTTATGATCCTGAAAAATATTAACAAATGGGAAGAGTAGATGAGCAAAAATAGCTAACCATCTTTTGGTTGAAAATGTTTTTTGTCATACATATAAATATAATCCATAAAATATATAATATCTATAAACATATATATATATATATATACACAATCCATAAAACATCCATCTCTAATATTTTCTTTTATATGATTTCCTTATCTTTACATACTATCCTTAATCATACTATTACTATTATTATGTCATAATCATTGACTTGTCTTATAAAGATTCTTTTATCCTTTTAACCTTGCGAGATAATGCAAATAAATTATGCTGGCAATTGGTGAGTCAAGGAAGAGCGATGTCTACTAAATAAATAATATGTCCCTTGGGACACTTGTAAAATTCCTTTAAGTTTCTTAAATTTGTGCCTTCTTACATCACATCTGATCACAAGCAACCCATCACCATATAAAAGAATAAAAATAATTCTATAAATAATACATCTCCTAATGTACATAATTCTTCCAAATCTCACCTTGATGACATTGTTTATAAATGTGCCCTGATTTTAATCTAAGTTTGAACTAGTTTCATTTCCATATGCATGCGCGCCTAGTATTATTAGCTATATGCTTTTGCATGCGATTCCAAGTGGTTTATTTATGATCATTCAACTAGCTTAATTTTCATATACATGTGTGTGTGTTTTCAAATTTTCATTTTCTTTACGTAAACTAGTTTAGTAAAATAAATCATTTCATAACTCAATCTTATTTTTCATAAACAATTATCTTGTACAGAAATTCAGAATACTTATGAAAACTTAGACAAAAAATAACATGATATTCAAAACACACAACATGAAGAAATCTAGCAGGATCCAATAGAATTTTTCTCACAATCAACCAAATAGATATGAGATGTAGGAATCGGAATTAAATTTTCAATTTAGTCAGTTCCCTTTTTAAGGGTCAAGGTCAAATCCAATGCCTTAGTAACAAATATTAGATATAAAAATGTTCTGAACATCCATCCAAACTTCCCCTTGTCGCTCCACATATATGTCCTCGCATATGCCTCCAACAATAGCCATGGTAATATAGATGTCGAAGTGCACTTAGATTTTTCATAGGAAAACTCCCAAAAATCCAATTTTACTCAAATCAAAATCTTATTTTTTTTAAAAAAAAAAAATACTTATGCAGTATTCATAAATCAATTGTATAAAAATTCAAAACCAACCATAATTTAGAGAATTTGAAAACACATTCGAACTCAAATCCAATATTCTGTATTCTATGATTTCCCGTATAAATAGTAGAGTGATAACTCACAGCATTCCCATTCCCATTGGACGATAAGATATAAAAGAGAAAATAATTATATGTGCCCATAATCAAATATATGTTTAACGATAAAAACATATAAAATTTCCAACTCAAATTTTCAAGAACATATAGAATCATAGAAACTATACTTCGGATATACAATTATCCTCGTAAATTTATGGAATTCGAATTAAAATAACAAACCCAAGAAGTTCAAAAATAAAGAAACTAATTAAATTTATAGCAAAATCATATACACTCATTAATCATGCGTTTAATGATATTCTTTAAAACTACTCATTTAAAAAGAGTAATAAAAATAATGCTTTAGATTTAAAAAAATATAATTGATAGTTAAAATAAAGTATTCATTCACCTTATGAGTAGCGAAACAATCCTCGATTTTCAACCCAAGTCATAAGTAAATCCAACAACCCTTTCTTCAAATATTCCTCAAAACTTTAACTCATACATAGCGCAAGTAATTCAAAATTAGTTTCTAATGTCCGGTCACTAACACTTTGAAATCAACTCATCTCCTAGCATTTAGTATTTTTCTAAGTTACCCTAATTAATTTAGTTCTAAATTGAAATTTAGACATCAAGGTTATGATTCAATACATATCTAACTTGAAAGATGAATGTGTGTCCAAATTTCTTGGTCCTTAATATCTCATATCAAACACCTATATATTTCTTTTTAAATAATTCAAAGAGTCTTGAAACTTTCACAAGATCGGGGTCTAAAACATAATAGGGCTTGGGGCTTTTTAGGTAACTTACTAAATGCTCTTAATTGAGCAAAGGAAAGGTAAGATTTATTACCTATATAACTGCTGTGGTAGGACAGCAGCTGCTTTCATCTCCTTGCCAACACACCAGTTGGTGTTCGACCAGCCAAGCAGGGCTGTGGACTGCAAGGCCGACAGCAACATAGGACCAGCTGCACCAACTCGGCTCACCACAACTCCTCGGCATCAGCAATCGAAACGGCAGGATAAGGAGGAATTGGTGGGAGAGCAGACTGGCTTCGTTTTGTTCCTTGTAGAGCGGAAAAGACAAAGTTATGAAAAGAAAGGGAATAGAAATAAAACAGATTTATATCATATACTTTATTTAAAATATTAAACATGAATTTTAATTTATAAACGAGTAAAATTAATATATAATTTATATTTATTTAATACCTATTATAATAAGCAAAGTTCAATAAATATGTTTTTTTAATTCTTAAAACTTAATTAAATAAATTTGAACATATTTAATAACTAGAAATATAAATTTTAACATAAATTAAACTATTTAATCATTTAATAGTTAAAATAAATAACATATCAAACATTTAAATCAACTATAAATACTTATTAATTTATTTAGTTTCTAATTTAGTTGTTTCTAAATTATAATTTTATTTAAAATATATTAATTAATTAGTAAAAACATTGTAAAGAGGTTTTTCATAAAAGAATGCTCATAAAAATCCATTTTCAAATAGTCAACTTCTAGGATTCGCTTAAAAATATAACAAAAATTACACGATAAATATTAAAGATATTTATAACTTAGATTTTGATCATAATATAAATAAAGTAGTTAATTAGTAGTTGAAATAAATAATACTTCAACTACTTAAAACAACTATAAATACTAAATAATTTATTTATTATTTAAAATAATCATTCTTAAAATTGTAGTTTATCTAAATTACATTAAATAATTGATGTAATAAAAATTAGTTTATATACACTATCATTAATATAGAATCTAGTAAAATAAAATTATTGCATCGTATAATAAAATTTAAGATTTATATTTTTTCATAAAATAAAATAAATAATTATTAAGTAGTGGAAAACAAGAATAATTTATTTATTATTATTTTTATAATAATTATTAAAATAAATCTATAAACCAAAATGCTTGAAACAAGTTCTTCAAAAATTATAATTTCTCATATAAAACTATTTATTAAATCTTTTCAAGATCCATTTTTATAAATCTTGTACATATAAATTGTAAATATTTCTATGCATTATAATTTTATAAAAAAAAATTCGAGGGAATTGCTCAAAAAGAAATTTGGGATTACAATCAAGCTCTTCTAAGTTAGGCATATGAGTCAAAGCATATCTAGGATTTTCCATATCATCTTTTCTATATCGTCTTTTCGTAAATTGTTTCCCCTACATCCAAATAA
The DNA here is from genome assembly GCA_026873985.1 of Saraca asoca. Taxonomy (NCBI): domain Eukaryota; kingdom Viridiplantae; phylum Streptophyta; class Magnoliopsida; order Fabales; family Fabaceae; genus Saraca; species Saraca asoca. The sequence continues at coordinate 8,827 of JANHAO010014779.1, forward strand.
GGAACTCTTTGTAAGAATAGGGAAGAAAAAAGGGACATTTAGATAAGGGATGAATATTAACAACACTTGCATTTTTTCACTCCCATTAGCAGTGATTAATTTGAAAGCTCCCACTTCTTGACCGTTTGCAATATCTGAATTGCGGATGCAATATGTTTCATTTGTTTTATTGTCTATATCCGTGGTTCCCTGTTAAGCATGACGAAAAAAAAAAAGGTGCCTTGATAAGAAAATTTTAGTGCAAAATTATTGAAAACAGAATCAAGAAAGCTTTCATCTTATTTCCTTCTATTATTTCAATTTTTTTAGTTTAGGTAAGGGGAAAAAACATTTTTCCCAATTTAAAATTAAAATGTTCTTTGCAAAGGTTGAATTGCACTAAGTTAAAATTTCCTTTCCATAAATCACTTTATCTTTAACTGAATAGAATCAGCTAATAAGTATTTCATTTTCCAAAATATGTTGCAATTAAATTTTTAATTTGGAACAAAACTACTAACTTCAATGGAATCAAAACAAATTCCCATTTTTAGAGCTTACCTAATGAAAATGCAACACCAGCAATCTAGAACATAATAAAATCAAAATAATGACGTAAATTCTAGTAAATCAACGTGTCACAAATCAGTGCACATAGCCAATCTAGTTTCCAATATTGCCTATATCACCTAGATTTTATCAAAATCAAATTTAGAATCCTTTCATTTTCATAAGAACCCCATACAAAAATAGACCGGCTCGACAATGGACATAGTATGTAAGTCATTGTCTTCTTCCCTAAAAATGTGTATGAGATATTTCTAATGAACATACCATTAAATGGTATTATTGTCGACATTAACTTCCCTCAAGTAAATTAATCAATACCTATTACAAAGTATGCACAATAGTTAGGATTTGTAGCAATCAACTAGTATTTGCACAATGCTTGCAGTCGCTCATCATCGAGATAGATAGCCTTCACCTTCACTGCCTTCTAATCCTTATGTTGCGTTTTCTCAGATCATCACCCTCCTTCCTCGTTGTCATCTTCAGCCACTAATCTTCCCTTAATGCCCGTTGTCGACAACTTCTTCCTTGATCAAGTTCACTATCACCCTTTCTCTTTGGCATTTTTCCTCACAGGTCTTCCCAAAAACATTGGATTTGGGCTTGACTACAATTTCAATTTGGTCCAAAAGTACTAGTCAATAGTAATACATAATAAGGGAAAGGAGCATACTATAATACACCAATGACACAATGGTGTAAATTTGCACCACTTTATTAAGGTAAAAGATTCATTCTTGGAATTTAAATGATAAAAGGCAACCCACTACTTAATTTATATGAATTGGCCCCAAATTTCTTTTATTTGCTTTGGCTGTTGACAAGTCTTTTGGGCCATATCCATTTTGTAGCCCAACCCAGATCCAACAAAAGGGAAGGTTTGTTAGGAAGAGAGGCCGAAGACAAAGTGTAATGGTGAACTTGATTGAGATGACAGGCATTGAAGACGACGAGAAGAGCATTTGTTGGAGACAACGAGGAAAAGGATCGATTGACGACGATGGGAAAGGAGGACGATGGTGAAAGTGAAGGCTATTGGTCATGAAGACGATGTGTGGTATGTGTTGATGATGCTCTAATCTTGGAGATGAATCTAAATAATTTTCTCCATGATCATAACCTTATTGTTGCTTCTGATTTTAGTGATGAAAAGTTCCTTGAGAATGTGGCACGATTTAAATTTAAGCTTGGATATTTCTAGATAAATTTAGTTGTTTCAAAAGGGAAATTATACGTTGTGTGCAATAATAGCTGAGCTCATGCTAATGTAAGACCTTAGTAGTTTTGGTGTTCTCTTGATGACATTGTTGATAAATGTGGACTAAGTTTAAGCTGAATTTCAACTGGTTTCATTTCCATATGCATGTGCTCTTAGTATTATTAGCTATATGCTTTTGCATGCAATTCCAAGCGGTTTATTTATGATCATTCAACTAGTTTAATTTCATGTACATGTGTGTGTGGGTTTTCTCAATATCATTAATTATGTGATTTTCATACACCTAAATGATTTGTTAATTACATTCAACCAATTTAATTTTCATGTGTGTCTAGGGAGGGTGGCTCTTTTAGTATGATTAGCTATAATTTTGCATGCACTTCTATTATGGGTATTTCTAGAGCCATACAAATGGACTATTAAAAGCCCAATGGACAAATCAATTAATGAGGGCCCAATTCATCCAAGATTGAGGTCGTAAGAGCAAGCCATCAAGTCATCAAATGTGAACTTAAATCGCTGATCAATAAGGGTCAAAGCAACCTAGTGTGTAGTTTTAGGTCATTAAGGACAAAGTCTAGCCCGTAGCTCGAAAAACACTTTCCTAGCCATCAAGTCGTTGAGGATGACAATTGAAAATTAATTATGGAAATCTATTTCCAAATCAAATATTGTCCATCATAGAAGTGTAATCAATTTATTGCATTTAAATTGTAATGCCCCAACCATTTAAAAAAGGGATTGAAATCACTGTATAGAGGAAAAATAATCAACATATATGTAACTTGACCAAAAAATATAGAGAAATGAACAATTATGGACGTAGGCAATGAACTAAGCCAAACCATGTTAAAAACTTTTTGGTATCTTCTTGTTCTTCCTCTCTCTTATTCTAGTTATCCTATATCCTTGATTTACAATTTGGGCTTTGGACTTTAGTTGACTAGATTTGAACGTCAACATTTTGGCACTAAAATGAGAGCCCTAAACTACATTCTTGTTGATTTGCCGTTCTTTTACGATGGCTAAAGGAACAACCACCAAGAGTTCAGATGATGCAGTTGACCAGCCTAATGAGCAGCAGTGGGATGTATTACCAATTGCAGGCCCAATTCTTCTTGTGGCAAGCACTTTTAGTGTCCCCACTATAGGTGCTACTACTGGTGATGGGGTGCAACCATGGCATCAGCATCAAGAAGCACTTGAGAACACTGTGAAAGAATTGGCTGATGCAATTAGGGCACTGGCTTAGGTGCAAGCCCAGGGCATGCAAAAGTAGGTTAAGGTTACCACACCCAGAGAAATACTCCAGCAACCACAGGAAGAAGTGCTACCTCCAACAAAAAGGCCAATCAAAGAAGTACCTTAGTACGTTGATTCAATTCACTCTTCCAACTTACAGTCCAGATCGGAGGTCTATCGAACTTGCAAGGATAATGTCGCACCTCGTTCCATGGGCCCAAGGATCGGAGTAAACCCAAATGGGAAGGCGCGTGGAGGTTAGCCGCAAGCATATTTGATTCATATCACAGCGTGAGAATGATGATAGAGGTAATCAGTGATGTAAAGGGTCGCATTGAGCTAGAGGCTCGAACAAGGCCAATCAAGAGCATATTCCAAATCGATACTCACTAGATCATGAACATAGGAGAAGGTATAGAACCCCAAACCACCACTCCCATGACTAGGGAAGTGTAAGGAGCCAGTGATCTCCCAACTAACGATCTAAGGCACAGCACCTAATGATAGAAGAGCTACTTCAAAGGGTATAGTAGTTAAAAGAATGCCTTCTGGCTTAGGACCATTGAGATTGTTATTAGGAAAGGACACCATTCACCAGTAGGTTCAAGATTCTTGCTATCCTGTAATACAATAGGGATAGTGACCCATATGACCACCTGAATGCATTCAATGTATAGATTGATCTTCAAACAACCAATTCTCTAGTCTAGTGTCGTGACTTCCTAACCATTCTTGGAGACATACCTTGAAAATGGCTCAAGAGTTTCCCAACTCATAGCATTGACAGTTAGAAAGAACGTCAAAGGAGATTAATCAACCAATACAAGGCATTGAGAAGGTAGCTTGCATTGTCTTGCCATCTCGCAGCGATCTCTACATCACCAAGTTCAGACACAAGGTCAGTAGCATGGAGAATCCTTTAGATGAGAGTATCCTAACAGTGATCTCAGCAGGATTCCAGAAGGATGGAAAGTTGTACAAAAATATATACAAGTCTCCGATGATAGATCTGGGCAAGTTTTATGAGCAAGCTTTCAAAGAGATTAGGTGGGAGGAGACCTTTGGCCCTAAAAAGTCCAATTAGAAGGACGAAATAAGTAGCTCCAACTAGAATAAAAAGAAATGCAATGGTGGAAACAGCAAGGAAAGCCAGGAGGATGGATCTAAAAATTAGGCTACAAAGAAGGTCAGGGATGAGCGACCTCAGCGTCAAGGTCACCATGATAGCTACAGCATCCTATCAAACACTCAGGATAGGATATTCATGATGGAGAAGAATAAGGAGAACTTCAAGAAGCCTAATCCCATAGGGACTCCCAACAAGTTCAAAAACAAAGACAAGTTTTTTGCCTATCACAATAAAGTCGAGCACAATACTTCAGATTGCTAGGTACTCAAAGATGCGATTGAGAATCTAATCAAGAGAGGTCACTAGAGAGAATATGTGGTATGACTTATGGGATAGCAACCTCAATAGCCCCAACAACCAGTACAATAGTAGCCCCAGCTGGCTCATGATCAAGAGTAAAAACCCACAGTGAGAACCATGTACACAATCTTGTAATGGTATTCAAATATTAATAAAAGTACCCAAGTTTTCCGTCAAATTCTTATGTTTACTAATTTTTCAATAAATTTTCAACAAAGTATTATACAGGAAATGAGCTATTCTCAGGGTTAAAAGAGCCATGGTCTGCTAACTGGGCCCATTCAAGTCGACTTAAAAGTTGTCGTTTATAGCTTATTAAGCACCCATCTTAGTTCTAACCTAAACAAAGTCATGGTTCACTAGCTGGGGCCCATTCATATCGACTTGAGAGTCATTGTTTGTGGCTTATAGGACATTCAACTTAACTAATATTTACAAAGTCATGGTTTATTAGCTGAGATCCATTTATGTTAACCTATGTGTTATCGTTTGCAACCTATTGGGCATTTAACTTGACTAATATTTATTAAGCCATGGTTTACGAGCTAAGGTACATTCATGTTAACCTTTAAGTTATCGTCTACGACCTTCTGAGCATTCAACTTGGCATTAAAGAATAAAGTAAGAAAATTATAAAAGAAGTTCATCAAAAACCTTGTTCAACAAGGTGAATGTATATATGAAAATTCATGAAATGAAACTCAAAATTATAAAGAAGCCTATAGCAATTGTGACCTAGGAGGAAGGCTGGTCCTTAGAAGCTGAACTCTGGTGGGCTAAAAGGTCGACATATAAGGCGAGCAGGTTGTCCATCATCTGGTCATCGACAACCATGACCTATAAGCTGCTCTCTTCTTGTTATACCACCAGTGACTTGCACGACCTGAGCAGGAGCCACTCTATCTACAGCCTTCCCACCCTTACTAGAAGGAGCTACCTTCATGGCTTCCTTAAAATCCTTAATAGCCTGGTGAACATCCCTACCAAGAAAGGAAAAGTCCATCTTTGAGTGCTTATTGCATAAGGTGTACAAGAAGCTGACAATGGTTCTAAACACTGCATTTTCATCTGCTGTCACGACAAGTGCAGTGGTCTCCGCCTTAACATGAGCGATCTCCTCTCTTACTTGAGTGACCTTCTTTTCCTTTTTAGCAGCCTTAGCTCATACACCACCATGTCCAGCTCATCCTTCACTTGTGATAGCTTGTTAATGACTTTGTTGAGATTCAAAGTAAGAGTGGACGTGATAACTTCACGATTTGCCTCCTCTCGAGAAAGAGCCTCTTTGGCTTCTTTCTTGGCCACCTCAGCATTTCTTAGCTAGGTCTTAAGTAGTTGCATTCTATTCCTCAACCCTAATGCCTCAGTTGTCATGGTGTCACTATCAAGCTTTTTCTTATTCTCCTCCGTAAACAAAAGCTTGTCTCTTAGCTTTATCACCCCCAGTGTGCTCTAAGAAACCAAATGATTAGGTTACCTTGCAAAGAAGTGAAAGGATCGATTTGAAAAAATTGAACTTACCAGCATACCGTGACAAGTTATGTAGCCCATCAAGCCCACGCCAAACATCTTCGACTCTAATGGCTTGGTGTGGGTCCCAGGATCAAGTCCACATTCTCCCAGAAGAAGTCATAATATCCCCTACCTTAGGTCTAAGGCCATCTGATCGCTCTCAAGGTGCGACCTCAAGTGCCACTTGTTCGATTGTGACCACCACTTCCTTCCTGTTAATCCTAAATGAGTTTTATATCACCACTTATCAGTTTTGAATGTTGAAAAACAACTGAAAAGCCAATATCATGTTCTCTTAGACTAACACTATATTTTAGTATGCTTTATTCATTTTTCAGGAATCTTTGATTCAAGAACTATGAAGAACAATGAAGAAGT
>JANHAO010014780.1:0-15152 GCA_026873985.1 Saraca asoca
CAGCAAGAAATATCAAGACCTTAATCATTAACCTTCAAGTTTCAGCCTCTTTGGACTGATTACAGGAGTTTAAGCTTCCATGGAGGGGAAGCATGAAAATTTCAGAGGAAAAACTAGAAAACTCAAAGCTACAATGTGTCCTCAAACTCCACTCAGAGACCTTTTACAAAAAGAATTTTTGCTCGGGAAAAAGGAGAAGACAGAAAAGTAGTGTTGTAGGCTTTTCTTTTTGCCAGGTTGCTATGTCTATCCTTTTGTGTGTTGTGTGTTTACTTGTAGGCTGCTTCTTTATTTCTTCTTGTCTCTTTTGGCTCTCTTCTAGGTCTCCAACTGGCTGGTTACGGGCTAGAGCAAAGGATGTGGCAATTGGGCACAAACTCATTGCAAATGGGGCCAATAAAGTTCAGTTCTGCATCAGCCCATTTCTATAGCAATTCTGCCCGTGAGTTGTAGATCATATTTCATGCCCAAATTGTTGGAATCAAGTCTGGAAGTCTTCATAAACGTTGTGAAAAAATGTCTTAGCTTCCATTTGGGCATAGTTTCACCTCAATTGGACCTTCCTAGCTCGTGATATTGTCTTCTAAATGCATGAAGGTCGGCTTCCCCAAGAGATAGTATTCTGATAGTAAATTCATCTCCAAATTCAGATAATCAAATGATGGATTCAGCTCTTGTAGTATTCATGAGAGTTGTAAAGCTCCTCTTATCTTTCCTACAAGACAAAAATCAAATCAATTGGACAAGTATAACTCAAGTTATGATAGAATTACAGAAATTGCTCAATTATGGCCTATTATGTAGAATTTGCAACATGATGCCAATTGACACAAATTCACAAATGCACACTAACACAGCTGGAAACATGTCATTTTAGACCTTAAAATTCTAAGTATGAAGAAAAATAAATATGTCAAATATTGTATTATCACTTACCCAGCCAGAAGTTCGCTAAGGTTGAGCATAAGAATAGCAAACAACTTGCACCACCATTTTACAAAATATGGCTGTCGGGGTCCCACACATAGAAAGCAACTTGTAGAAGCCAGTCTATAGTTCCCTAGGCAATCTTGTTCATTTAATATTTGATGTAATATATGTATAATTTATTTAATTCCATTTGTACCCCTCCATGCTTCTATAAATGGGGGGTTGGAACCATTATAGAGAGAGGAGCTTCTTGAAGCCAAAACTCTATAAACACTCTTTTTAGATTAATAAAATAACTCTGTGGACGTAGGGTCTAGTGCCACTTGGATTTGGCTAAGCCATATTAAATCTTTGTGTGTCTCATTCTTTCCCCTTTTTCCTCTAGCCATCCAGTGCCTTTCTATCGCTCTGACAACCAAGAAACAACTTGGGTCAGAAAGAACCCCTTTCGTTAGCCGGATTTAGGTCTAACTGAAATCCACCATTAACATTTTGGCACTCCCGATGGGACCTTTCTATTCTATGGTAGTTTCTCTATTCCTCTAGTTGATTTTGCTCAGTTGAAATGGCAAGAGGAAAGGCCATCAGGAAGCTGGATACTATCATCAACCAGTTAGAAGGTCATACTGCAAGCTCCTTTATCGCTAGAATTGTCAACTATTTAGCATCCCCAGTTCATCACCAACCTGTTGTTACTGTTCTTGAGACCAATGAAGCTCAAGCATGGCACTATTGTTAGGAAGCATTTAAGGATTTGATGAGGAGGATGATCAAAGTATTCCAGATGCTGGCTTAAGCACAAGCTCATGGTGCGCAAAGGTAAGTCAAAGTTGTCGCGCCCAGGAATGTCCCCCAGCAACAGTGAGTTGGAACTTTGAATAGAGCCTATCATGAACACATTTTAGGTCATTGTTTGCATGATGAGGAGGATGCAAGAAGCTGCCAAGCTTTCAGTTAGAAATCTGAAGGATTACCATCATTAGTGGAAAAGTTGTTCTAAAGGGTGAAGTAACTAGAGGCACACCTCCGAGCTTGAGGTGACCGGAGTCATGCCAAGGAACGAACTCCCTTCTCTAGGAAAATTGAAATGAAGCCTTTCCCCCAGAAGCTCAAAATTCCTACCTTCAACGATTAGATGGATCTTCAGACAAGTAATCCTCTGATCAAGTGCCATGTCTTCCCCATCACATTAGGAGACGCCCCTCGAGCCTGGTTTAAGAATCTCTTAGCTTGCAGTATTAACAGTTGGGAAGATTGTTAATGAAAATTTCTCAACCACTATAGGGCATTAAAGAAGCAGCTCATGCCACACTGTCATCTCGCTATAATCTTCCAACACAAGCATGAGTCCTTGAAAAACTACATTACTCAGTTTAGGCATGAGATCAACAATGTAGAGAGCTTGTCTGATGAGAGCATTCTGACAACAATATCTGTTAGGCTTTGCAAAGATGGCAGGCTATACAAGAGTATGTATAAATCCCTAGTAGTAGACCTGGGAGAATTCTACGATCGAGCTACCAAGCAGATCAGGTGGGAGGAGACATTTGGTGCGAAGAAGCCTGAACTAGATGGTCTAGGACAAAGTGAAAGGAAGAATGATCATGAGGATGCAAAAAGTGGCTCGAACCCCCGACTTGTGAAGAAGGCCAAGGCCGAGTGACCTCAATAATTAGTTTGTCACGAGCACTACAGCATCTTATCCGATACTCTTGATAGGATTTATGTAGTAGAAAGGAGTAGAAAAGACTTTAGGACTCCCACTCCCTTGCAGGCACCTCTCGTAGGCCGAAACATAAATAAGTTCTATGCATATCACAATGAAGTGGGACATAACACTTCAGATTGCTGAATTCTCAAAGATGCCATCAACGATCTGATTAAGAGAGGGCATTTAAAGGAGTATGTATTGTGGCCTATAACATGATAGCCCCATCAACCTCAGCAAGATCTCAAGTAAAAGCAGCTGGTTGTAGTAAGAACCATATATTAAGTTTGCAATGTGATACGCAAAAGCAGTTTGATTTCATGTAAACTGGTTCCTGTAGTTTCTTCTAAAAATTTTTGAAAAATGTTTGATTCGGTGTCAAGATTTTAAAAAATGCATACTCTACAAATTGAATCTCAAAGTAACGATTGAGTGCCACATTAATGCGATCAGCATGGCATCACGCTATCATGGCCAACTTCTCGATATTGCTTTCATGCAATTATGTATTCATAGCTTTCATGCGATTGAGTATTCACAACTTTCATGTGACTTAGTATTCGTAGCTCTCATGCAATCTAAAGCTCGTGCATGCGAGCCACTTTCTTAGGCACTGCATGCACGCAGCAATTGTCAGTCATATATGTGAGCAACTTTCTCAGCCATCGCATGTGTGCAACTATAAGCTTATGCATGCGAGCCACTTTCTTAGCCATTGCATGCATGTAGCGATCGTCAGTCATGCATACGAGCAACTTTTTTAGCCACTATGTGCATGTAATTTTAAGCTTGTATATATGAGACACTTTCTTAGGCACCATGTGCACGTAGTGACCTTACTGCATGTACAAGCAACTTTCTTAGCCACCGCACATTGTGACCTTACTGCATATACGAGCCACTTTCTTAGCCATTGTATGCGTATCATTGTCAATCACATATGCAAGTAACTTTCTTAGCCATCATATGTGTACAACTATAAGCTCGTGCATGGGAGCCACTTTCTTAGCCACTGCATGCATGCAGCGATTGTCAGTCATGCGTACGAGCAACTTTCTTAGCCACCATGTGCATATAATTTTAAGCTCATGCATACGAGTCACTTTCTTAGCTACCGTGTGTGTGTAGTGACCTTACCGCACATACGAGCAACTTTCTTAGCCACCATATGTTATGACCTTACTGTGTATATGAGCCACTTTCTTAGCCATTGTATGCACACCATTGTCAATCACATGTGTGAGCAGCTTTCTTAGCCACTGCATGTGTGCAACTATAAGCTCATGCATGCAAGCCACTTTCTTAGCCATCGCATGCACATAGTGATTGTCAGTCATGCATACGAACCACTTTCTTAGCCATTGTATGTATGCAATTCGAATCTCACAGCTCTCAAGTGATCTAAATTTTGTAGCCTTCATGCGGCCTACTCACATATCGCTTGTATTCAATGTGCTTGACCTAAGCTTATCTCTCGATTAATAAGTATTACCAATTGATTATTTAGTTATTTTATGTGTAAAATTAATGTTTATCATCTGAGAATTGTAGGACAAATGACCAAATTCTTAAAGATAGAAGAAGAGAATTTTATTCATTAAAAAGCCTCAATGAAATACATTTACATAAAAAAGAGTCAAAATACAAGTCAGAAAAACCTATAACTAGTTTTTCTAGAAGAAAGATTGTCATACAAGGGGAAAGCTCCCACCAACTAGAAGGCTAACCGCTGAGAGATGAACCCTTGATGACTAGCCCATTTAAGTCCTTAACTTTCTTCTTCCAGCCCTTCATCGACCAACAGTTCATTCCTTGACTCACAAAGAGAGTAGCTCAAGAAGTGGATAGGAACCTGGTCGGCAAAGCAAAATCTCATAGCAAAGCTATGAGGATATAATTTGAGATCCGTATGAGATCCCTCCACATTATAGGAGAAGAATCGGCTTCGAAGCCTCTTATGCAGCAGACCATACATGCCTCAACTGGAAGGTGGAATGTTGGAAAACCAGGAGGTTTATTTGAGACTTCCATTCAGTCACTCTCTAAAGGGAGAAGAGGACTCCCCGTGCTTTAAATAGACTTAGCTTGACCTTGCTGAAGGATCTAGAAGGATTCCCGCAACTACTCCTATTTAATGACTTGAAAGAAAATGAGGATGACGCACTGATAACCATAAGATGCATCCTGTCTGGAAAAGTGGAACGGTAGGCTGACCTGGAAGACTTTGACTGCATAATCGTCTATGGCTGAGACTAAAAACATCTTCCAATTTTGGATTTGGCATAGGTCGAATGAAGGCCTAACAATAGAAACTTATCCATATGGTCTTATGAGTCATGAAAGGCCCTAGTTCACCAAAGTCACACCTTGTAAAAGGAAACAAGTGCGTAAGACAAAAGCCAAAGCTATAGTATATCGTAGTGACATGAGCTTTTGCCAGCAGAAGTCTAACTCCCAATCCGTAAAGTGAACTGAGAGTTGGGAGGCTAGTGTTATCAATAGAATTTGGCACTTCAAACTAGGTTAGCAAAAGCCTAGAAGGAGTTAAGTCTGACAGAAGAAATGAGCTTGCTTGATCACTAGGTTGATGTGCAAGAAGCCCAGCTCACTGAAGAACTTCAGCCTACTAAGGATCCAAACTCGTTGGTCGAACAAGCTCGAGGATGTGAGCCAACCTGAGCATATGAGCTCCAGCTCACTAGGACGAAGTCCTACCTAGCCAGAAGCTTGCTGAGGTCAAGCATAAGAATAACAAATAGCTTGCACTGCCATTCTACAAAATATGGCCGTTAGGTCCCACATGTAGAAAGTAACCTACAGAAGCCAGTCTATAGTTCCCTATGCAGTCTTGTTCATTTAATATTTAATGTAACAAATATATAGTTTATTTAGTTCCATTTGTACCCCTCCATGCTTTTATAAATGGGAGGCTGGAATTATTGTAGAGAAAGGAGCTTCTTGAAGCCATAACTTTATAAACAATCTCTTTAGATTAACAAAATAACTCCATGGATGTAAGGTCTAGTGCCACCTGGATTTATCCAAACCACATTAAATCTCTATGTGTCTCCTTCTTTTCCCCCTTTCCTCTGGCCATCCAGCGCCTTTCTATCACTCTGACAACCAGGAAATAGCTTGGGTCCCGAAAAGACCCCTTCCATTGGCCAAATTTGGGTCTGACTGAAATCCAGCATCAACAAATAGAAATTGATTTTTAGAAGTCCTTAGAAGATAAAAAAAAGGTGATCAAGAATGATCATGGAACAAAATTTGAAATTTTAAAATTTTATTTCTAGAAAACTTCAAATATTTAAAACAAGGGTTATAGATGTTGAATGAGCATAAAATCATAGTCATTACAAAAGGAATTAATTTAACTAATTTATATTAAAATTTGGTCATTTTTGGAATTTGCTAAGTGTATTAAATTTAAGCTCAAATGAATGAAATAAAGAACTAGGAAAGTGGTTGACTTGTAAATAGTCAGAAGTTGATTTATTTTTCCTAATTTGCCCCTCCCTCAACTAGCTCACCTTGCCTCTTAAGCCATTTCAACATATTCACCACCAATGCAAAATTTCTCATCTTATTCCTCAAGTTTCTACTTTCTCTCTCTTAAGATGAGCTTTTAATCTTAGTTATTATTTTTTCATATTTTTATTGCTGAATTTTCTCATCTTCCTCTTTATTTTGACATTAAAATTATATTAATTCGTTGAGTATAACTCAAGTTATAAATTTTTGAAAATTTCTATCACTATTCATGGTACTATTCAACCTATGAATTAGACCAAATTTTCTAATATTTTGGAGCTCAAATTTGTTAAATATAGCTTTATTCATGATATAAGAATTATAATTTAATTATATATGATTAGTTAATAAGAGAAATATTTGGAAAAAGGATTAGAAGCTAATATGCTTTTATTTTTTTATCTATAAGAGTATAGAAAATTTTAGTGAAATAGTTGTAGTTTCTTATGTTTAAGCTACAGAGGTGAGTGATAATTGCCATTCTTATAAATTATGACATGATTCTTGCTTGAGATTTGTTAATTTATGGTGCATGTTAGTAAAAAAAGAAGATTTTGTGATGATATGATGAAACTTGATGTTTAACTAGATTATTGGAATGTTAATAAAATGAGGTAGAAATAACTAAGTTTGTGCTTGTTTATGCTTCCAAAAATATGGGATAATAAGATCATATAGCATGTCTTTGTGTTGGAAATGGTTTCCTTTATTTTTCTACTATTAGTATGCAAAATCTGCTTATGCAAGTTGAATCACATCATTTTGAACTGAACCCCGTAATCATGTTCATAGAAACTCAATGGTTTTTCTTAATTAATTTGAATCAAGTTTTGAACTAGAATTTTACTAGTTGAATTGACCAACTCTACTCTATTTTTTGATTTTGATTGTATTTGAAATTGGATTTCCTGAAAGTTTCCAAAATTTTGCGAGTGGATTTGTGTTTTTAACTCTAATCATGATCAAGCTTATTTTTCTTTAGCAATTCTAATTGCAATTCTGATCACATGTTCAGCAAATTTCACATTATTCGACAAATATTTACTTTTTTCTAACCCTTACCCTAATTTCCTTGAGTTATTTTCATAATAGATAAGAGACTATAAAAATGTAATTTAAAAGTTAATACCCATGAATTGAATTATGATGCATGGAAAAACACCCAATCGATAAATTTTATAAATTAAAGTTATTATGAGATAAGAAAGTATGAGGATAATAATGAATGATGGTGTTTGTGGAAGTGCAGATTCTATGAATAATAAATTGTAGAAAACTTGATAAGGCACATGAGATATTGAATGATATGTAATATCGTGAGGTTATGATTATTGTTGAATTATAATAATTTATAATGAATGATTTTATGAAGCGAATCTTGGTTATGTAAGTGACATAGAATGATACATAATGTTATAAATGACTGATGAATTATGCTAATTTGAAATTGATAAGATATTCATTATGAGAATGGAATGAAAAAATATCTGACAACCTTTAAGGCTTGATAGGAGAATGATATGTTATGGCAGAAATGTAATGAACCAGATCTTGGATCTGTGCATTCCAATATGGCAGAGGGGCATAAGGTGAGTGCTAGAAGGAAAAGGCTAGGTTTGTGTAGGTTATAGTTGGAAATGAGTAACAAGGTGGATTATAATTGAATTACGGCTGTGTATTGCATGATTTATGTTGCTGTCACATGAAATGTTGATATATATGATATCATGAAATTGAAATACATGATGAATTTGAAATGTTGACATGTGGTTATGAGAGCCAAAATTAGCCTAGAATAGCTTAATGTGTTGAGAAATGCATATGATAATTTACCTTGATGGTAAGTCTTTGAATTCTTTATAGTCTTTTATGGAAATGATATGAGTATTAGCTATTGATGGTGGTATGTATATATGTGTATGCATGTATGGCTCTTGTTGTGTGATGAATTCATATGTTTGGTACATATCTATCTCATTGAGCCCTAAATTCATTATTTTATGGATTATTTTTCAGATACTTAAGAATTAGTAGCCAATCCCTTTATGGACAAGTAAGACAAACAACTAACTAATGGAAATTACAGCTGATACCTTTAGCACCACAATAGATAGTCCTATAGACACATATGAAGACAAGATCCATTACATAATAATTGTCAATATGTTTGGTTGTGAAGCACTTCATGAAGTTGAGATCATTCCTCTACAACCCCCTAATATACTATAAATGATGGCTATGGGCTGCTTTGATCCCTAAGGGATCTACCATATACTTTCTTTTGATTATCTTTTGAACATGTAAATAGCATGGCTATCGAGTCCTTAGAGATAGAGTTAATCTAACCTATACATTTGGACCGATATATGTTATAAGTTAAACTAACTTTGTTTCGTCCTTGCAAGAACTTAGGGTGTTGTAGAAGAATGTTCAGAAAAGCTAGCCTAGGAGATGTAGTTGTACTTTAAAAAGTTTGTGTAAAAGCAGGACTCTAGTGTTAATGGGTCATGTGCCTTAATGGGAAATAACTCTGTACATTATGTAGGTTCCAGTTTATATATATATATATATATATATTAGTGTTTCATGATCATGCACATTCTTTTCTTTTTCTTATTCATTCCATTTGAGTCATTTGAATGATAATGAAATTCAACAAATTATGAATAAAATCAATTGGTAGAGTTTAGACATAGGTTGATGATTATCAATAAAAGAATTGATATTAATGCCGGTCATGACTAGAATTTCAGGTCGTGACAACCGATGCAATAATTCATCTTCACCAAGCAAGCTTGCACTCTCTCTCTACACCTTTCTCCCTTTAAGTAAGTGTTTAATCTTTCATGTTAATTTCTTATATTTTTACTATTGATTCCTCTCTTCTTCCTCTTCAATTTGGTATCAAAAATCTTGTTGATTCATTAAGTATAATCTGAGTTATAAATTTTTTTGATAAAAAAGTCACTATTCATTTTATTGTTCAACTAATGAACCTACATGATTTTTTTTTTATAATGTTTTTAGAGCCTAAATCTTTTATTTCTAGCTTGTTTCTATGCAGTGAAACCATAATCTAATAGTAGTTAATTGTTTGATGAAAGAAAAACCTTAAAAAATTTAAGAAGCTAACATACTCTTCTCTTTTATTCTTGAAGAGCATTGAAGTTCTTTATTAGATTAGCAACGATCTCTTATTTCCAGTCTTTGGTGAGTGATTCTCACTTTTCTTATGAATTAAAACATAAATATTTGATTGTGATCCACTGAATGTTGATGTAAGTTGAAGAGGTATTTGTGATTGTATAGTAAAGTTTGAGTTTGATTGCATTTGTTGATATAAAATTTGGTTTCATGTTTAAAAAAGGTGGAATTTATGCTTGTTTAAGTTTCTTAGTGCAAATTAGATAAAATTTCCCCTAGTTTATGTGCTGTTCTTTTGCAAAACCAGAGCTCATGAGTCGAATTGCACTATTTTAGATTGAACCCATGATCATGCTCATGGAAATCGAGCTACGTTATGCCTTGCGATCCAAAGAAGAAATATAACTAGTTTCTTATGATTTGAATCGACCTTTCCTACCTTGTATTTCAATTTCAATCATGATTTTGATTGCGTAGTTATTTTGGACTTCCTAAAAGGTTGTAGTTTTTAGCTAGCAGACTCGCATTTTTGTACTGGATCCTTACAAGTTGAATCGAACCCTCCTTATTTGACCATCACAATTTTGATCATGAATCTACTCATAGTTCAATAGTGATTATGCTCGTGATTCTAATCACACCTCCAGATTTCTATACCTTATTTAGCTTAAATTCATTTTTCTCCTAAAAACTCTCATCTCCTTAATCTAACATCATATATATCTCAACCAATTACCAATATGGTTGTTATTAAGTTTTAAATGAGCAAATTATAAGTTAATATTAATCAATCTAGTAATTGTACATATAAATATTTATATTGAGGCTATGGCAATAATTCTAATAGTTATGGTGATAATGTCAAAGAATGTATGATATAATTGTTATGAGATATGTTACTATTTGAAACCCTCAAATTTCCTATGAGACATGGGATGATGAATGATGTTATTGAGATGTGATTAATGCAATGAGATGGGGCATATGAATCAGATCCTGAATCTATGTGTTCTTTTATGGTGCGAGGGATAAGGTTGGGTTTGTGTGGGATAAGGCTAAATAGGAGTAACAAGGGGAATCTTGATTGTTTTTATTTATTTTGCTTTTTACCTAAATTACTATTTTAATCAATATTGAATGAGTTATAGAGTGACTTGACAAGTGATGATGGATGATGACAGTTTGAGGCCATGACTTGATTAATATGCTTGGTATGGAATATGATTACATGGCTATGATGTACATATGTATTCTCCTTGTTGAGAAATTTATAAGTTAGGTATGAATTTATCTCACTGACCCCCAAACTCACTATTTTGTGGACTATTTTTTAGATTCTTAAGAAATCACAATCATTCCTTCTCCAAAAAGTAAGAATGAATAACAACCTAATGGATATCACTACCAATGTTTTCACCATTACCATTAAGAGTCCTCTGGAAGTATATCAAATTAAAGTCCATTATATTGCCATTTTAAATCTAAGCTGGCTAGTAGTTGTTATGGGTAGAATTTGGTATCACAAGATAGGCTGGCAAAAGCTCAGTAGGAGCTAAGTCTAACATGGAAACTCAGCTCACCAAGCTATAAGGTCGCCAAGCAAAAAGATCAGCTCGTAGTAACCCTTAGCTTGTTAATAATGAACCCCTGCTCGATAGTCTAACAGCTCATCCCATGTAAACCGTGAGCTAGACACCGCTACATAACCCCATGTTGGGATGTCGGTCAGCAAGGTGTATCACCTTGTTCTGCAAGAAGCTCATAGAGGTTAAGCGCAAGGCTGGCATCCACTTAAGCAATTTGCACTGCCATTCTACAAAGTACAGCCATCAGGCCCCACTTGCAGAAACCAATTTGCAGAAACCATTTTGTAGCAATCTGAACTGTCTTGTACATTTGTTATTTGATGTAACAGAAATATAACTTGTAAATTTACTATTGTAGCCTCATTTCCTTTATAAATAAGAGGAAGGATTTCTTTGTAAAAGGGAGGAGCTAAGCACACATACTGTACTAAAACTCTGTAGAATTTTCTCTAGAAGCAATAAAATAATACCATAGATGTAGGGATTAGTGTTACTCGATTTTGGCTAAACCATGTTAAACCTTGGTGTTCTCTGCTATTCTCCTTCTTCCTCTAGCCATTCTGCACCTTCTTACTACTTTAATAGCTAAACAATAGTTTGGGTCTTGAAAGAACCTCTCTCGTTGGTTGGATTTGGCAGAACCGAAATCCACCGTTAACATTTTGGCATGCCCAGTGGGACTCTCACATGTTATCTGGTTGTCTCTCTATTTTTTTGACTGATTCCTTGTTCACATGTGATGGATAGAGGAAAGGCCATCAAGAAGTTGGATGCCATTGTCAACCAGCTTGAGGGTCATATGGCAAGTTCTTTTGCTACTAGAGCCACAAATAGTCTGCCCCCTTTGGCTCGTCACCAACTTGCCATGAGGATGCCCAAGGCTGACAAAGTCCAAGCATGGCACCAATGCTAGGAGGCATTGGAAAATACAATGAAAGAAATGGTCGAAGCATTTAAGGTGCTCGCGCAAGCACAAGCACAAGATGCGCAAAGGCAAGTCAAGGTTGCTACGCCCAAAAATGTTCACTAGTAGCATCAAGTTGAAAGTTTGAATAGAGCCAATCGAGATCATGTGTTAGGTCACTGCTCGCACGACCAAGAGGGCAAAGGAGTCATTAGGCCTCTAGCCAATAGTTTGGGGTATTGGTTTCACTGGTAGAAGAGTTGCTTCAAAGGGTGAAGCAATTAGAAGAACATCCTCGAGATCAAAATAACTGGGGGTATACTGATGGACAGTCCCCTTTCTTTGAAGAAATTGAAGTGGAACCCCTTCCTCACAAACTCAAAGTTCCTGCACTCCAGCTATATAATGGGGATAGTGATCCACATAGCCACCTAGACATGTTCAACGTCCAAATGGATCTCCAAATGAATAATCCTCTAATCAAATACCAAGTCTTTCCAGCCACATTAGGAGATATGCCACGAGCTTGGTTCAAGAACCTCCTAGCTCGCAGCATTGGTAGTTGGAAGGAATGTCAAGAAAAATTTCTTAATAAGTATAGAGCACTGATGAGGTAGCTCGTGCCCCCTATCATCTCACCATGATCTTTCAACACAACCACGAGTCGCTGAAAGATTACATTGCTTGGTTCAGGTGTGAAACTAATGGCATGGAAAGTCCATCCAGCGTAGCCATCCTAACGGCTATTTTAGCAAGACTTCATAAGGATGGCAATCTATATAGAAATATATACAAGTTTCTAATGATGGACCTAGGTGAATTCTACAATCAAGCCACCAAGCAGATCAGGTGGAAGGAAACCTTTGATGCAGAAAACCAAAGGACTAGGCAAGTAGCTCCACTCAAGTTAAGAGAAGGAGAAATCACAGAAATGTTGAAGCCAGTTCTGACAGCCACCCAACAAAAAAGGCCAGGACAAGGTGACCTTAGCTTTTAGGTTGCCACGAATAATACAGTATCCTATTTGACACTCCAGACAAGATATATGCAATAGAAAAGGGAAAAGAAGACTTTAGGACTCTCAAGCCCACGAGAGCTTCTCATACAAATAGGAACATGAACAAGTTTTGTGCTTACCATAACAAAGCTAGGCATAACATTTCATATTATCGAGCCTTCAGGGATGATATTGAGGACCTGATCAAGCGAGGCCATTTACAAGAGTATGTGGTGTGATCGATAGGGCACTAGCCTCTTCAACCCTAGTGAGATCCCAAGCAAGGACATGCGACTGTAATAAGGACCATATATTGATTTTGCAATCAAGTTTGTAGAAATTTTCTGAACTGTTCTATGTGGTAGTCTGAGTAGATTTTTCAACAGACTGGAATTCAGAATTAAGCTCTCGAAGAAGCTAGCTCTCTTGCTTTAGCTTATGATTGTATCCTTCAAATCTTGGGTTAAATTGGTATTGTACTAATGTGACATACTTTACGACACCGCATTAGCAAAACTAACTTAACCTTATTGCATTAAAATGACCTACTTCCTGGCACCATTTTAATGCAATCTAGTGTGCATATGACTAACTTTCTTAGGCATCATATGCATGCTACATCATTATGCACATGACTAACTTTTTTAGGCACCATATGCATACAATATCATCATGCATATGACTAACTTTCTTAGGCACTATATGCATACGATCAACCCATGCATATGACCAACTTTCTTAGGCACCATATGCACGGTGTTTCATCTCGCACTTGACTAACTTTCTCAAGCACCATGTGTAGGCGACCCCGTTATGCATATAAATAACTTTTTTAGGCACCATATGCATGCAATTTTTAGCTTGTGCATATGACCAACTTTCTTAGGCATCATATGCATGGTGCTTCCTCATGTATATAACCAACTTTCTTAGGCACCATATACATGTTGCATTAAGCACTTATGTGACTAACTTTCTTAGGCATCGCATGTATGCGATCTCCTTGTGCGTGTGACCAACTTTTTTAGGCACCACATATACGTGGTCTCATATTTAGTGTGCACATGACCAACTTTCTTAGGCATCGTGTGCATGTGACCTCATGCATACAACCAATTTTCTTAGGCACTGTATGCTTGCAACCTAATGCTTGTAGCTCTCATATGACCCAATGCTCATAGCTCTCATGCGACTTAATGTTCGTAGCTCTCATATGACCAATGGGTTTGCAACTCTCATGCGACCTATTGCTCGTAGTTCTCATGTGACCTAATGCTCGCAGCTCTCATACAACCTAATGCTCGTAACTCTCATGTGACCTAAATGTTCACAGCTCTTATGCGATTTGCCTATGTACTAGTCACCATTTAAGGCATTCTAATGCCCATAATCATTGTTCAGTCAGCATGGCCGATTGGTCACTTAAATATTTCACTTTGTTATGATTCACTGAATTTTATATTATTATTTGCATGTAGAAAATTTGAAGTACTGTATACAAGAATGATGGAGAAGAAGTTCATTCATTAAAAAGCCTCAACAAAATACATTACATCAAAAAGGATCAAAATACAAGTTAATCTAGCCTATGTTCTGGAAGAAAGATTGGCACCCAGGAGAAGAGCCCTAATCAATAGAAGGGTCGATGAGCTCACTTGATTTTAACTCTTTCCCTTGCTACCCTCCTTGGTTCAGAACTCTCTTCCAACTCTCTACCCAGTACAAAAGATTCAAAGAAAGGCCAGAGCAGCTAGAAAGGCTTAACCCCATGGCATCACCAGGAGGAAATAATCCAAGATCTATGTGAGATCTTCCCTCATCCTCAAAGAAGGATTGCCCTCGAAGGCTTTTATGCAGTAGACCATACATGCCTCTCTGGAGAGACAGAACACCAGAGGTATGAGGGGGCTCGTTTGAAGTTCCCATCAGATTTCTCTATGAAGAGGGAAAGAAGGCTTCCTCTTTCTTAAATAAGAAGTAGTTTGGTCTCACCGAAGAGTTTAAAAGAACTCCCAACCACTTTTATTAAGTGCCCTAAAGAAAATGAGGTTGACACGTCCACAACTATGAAACACGTATAATGGAAGGAATAGTCTAGAGTAGATGAAACAATAGGCTGACCAAAGACTTTGATTGCATGATAATATATAAATAAGGCTTTTTGCTAGCAAGACTATTCGTAGAATTTGGTATCACAAGATGGGCTAGCAAAGGCTCAGTAGGAGCTAATTCCAACATGGAAACCCAGCTTGCTGATAAATGGAAAAAAGGGCATAAAAATAAGGTAGTTTTGGTCCATTTTGTTGATAGTATTTTGTGTTTTCTTAGTATCTTTACTTTGATTTTATG
>JANHAO010014781.1:0-15146 GCA_026873985.1 Saraca asoca
CAAGAAACTTCAGCTACATTTCCCATTTGTGCCCCTGTAGTTAGACTCATTGACTTCAAAATGTTAGAGAGTGAAGAAATTTGAGTTGTTAAAGCTATCACTGCATCCACTTCATGAACACCAGTAACTTTTCTTCTAGTATTCAGCCTCTTCATTGGCCATTGATAATTATTGTTAGCCATCCTCTCTAAAATCTCATAAGCTTCATTGTAAGACTCAGCCAAAAGAGCACCATTTGCAGAAGCACAACTATGGTTTGAGTTTGAGCATTGAGACTATCATAGAATGTCTCCATTTGAATCCAATGAGGAATCCCATGATGTGGGCACTTCCTTAGCAATTCCTTGAAACATTCCTACGCTTCATATAATGACTCCCCATCAAACTGCTGGAAAGAAGTAATATTATTTCGAAGCTTAGCATTCTTTGTTGGAGGGAAATACTTCATTAAGAATTTCTCAACTTCATCATTCCAAGTGGTCAACGAATCAAGGGGTAGTGAATTCAACCAAACTCTTGCTCTATCTCTCAAAGCATAGGGGAACAACTTCAATCTTAAAGCTTTTTCAATAACTCCTTTCATCTTGAATGAATCACAAACTTCCATGAATAACAGAAGATGAAGATGAGGATCTTCTGTTGGCATCCTACTAAATTGCTCCACTATTTGGAGCATTTGGAACATCATAGGCTTCAACTCAAACTGTTGTGCTTGAATTTGTGGTTGAACAATGCTGGGATTTAATCCACGAAGTAGAGGTACAACATATTCACTTATGGCCCTGTCTCTGTCATCAATTATTCTATCATTTGCTTCCTCAGCCATTGTCTCAGCTTTTGATAAACTGTGTTGTTCTCTTCTTCTTCTTCTAAGTGTATGTTCAATTTTTGGATCCAAAGGAATTAATTCAAGTTCTTGCTATCCATTCATGCAATGATTTAATGACAATCAAGAACACCTATAACAAGTGAAAATAAAAAGAGATTATATAAACAGAATAAGGGAATTTTACACAAAGTTACATAAATTTTCAATCCCTGGCAACGGTGCCAAAAACTTGTTGTTGTTATGAGTGTGTAAGTGTGATTTATCACCCCAAATATGCAAGTGCACGCTGTCAACAAGTAATATAGAGTGAGTGAGTATCGTCTCCATAGGGATTGAATTTCTTGTAACTTAAATGTAAAAATCCACTTAAGCAAACAATAATTTCTTGAGCTAACTAAGATGATTAAAAGAGTAAAATAACAAGATTGAACT
Source organism: Saraca asoca (assembly GCA_026873985.1). Lineage (NCBI taxonomy): Eukaryota > Viridiplantae > Streptophyta > Magnoliopsida > Fabales > Fabaceae > Saraca > Saraca asoca. The sequence continues at coordinate 1,262 of JANHAO010014781.1, forward strand.
ACAATACTACTAATTCAAGAAAAGAGCTGTTGAAACTCCAAAAATAAATGGATTAATATGTGAATTAACTAGTCGAGATTGATGAATCCTTTTAACATGTAATTTCCACCCAGCTGCTATAGTAATGCTGTAGTAAATTTCCCAGCAAACCAGAACTCATGATAGCATATGTGAATTTTCCAATTCCAACATGTTTAGAGCTCTTAAATTAGATTACACATATTCTTATGCTAATCCAGATTTTAGAACATAATTTTCAGCACTAGTTCCTTTAGGTTTTGCAAAGTAAACAATATATTCCTATATCATCTACAAATCAACAACATATAACAGTTAAACTTACATCATTCAAGCTATGTCCAATAACCTCAATATTTCCATATTTGAAGTTATTTCTATATCCCATCATTAATGGTCAGTCAACAATGAGAAAAATCATTTAATACACTTGAAATAAAAAAAGAAAAATTTACTCAGCATTATAAATAACAATCTAGGATTTCATTTCAAAATTAAAGTTCAACATCAATCCCAACTAAGATAAATTTAGCTCATGTTTAAATCTGTAATAGCTCTTAAATACAACGCATTCATTGTTCACTAAAATTAGAAATAACAAGAGAAAAGGAAAGGAAGAATGGCAAATCTACTGGTCTTCTGCACCCTCCTCTGCTTCCTCTGCTGTCTGCAGAATTTCCTTATTGTTTTTAGTTTCTGGCTGCTGTCCTCACGTCCTCTCAGCTTCCTCTAGGTTTTTCAGCACCCAAAAATGACAGAATATCATGCTTATGTGCTCTCTGCTAGTTTAGGGTTTAGAGCATCCAAAATGGGCTGAATGTCTCCAAAATTCCTCTACTAACATGTTCCCTTGCTGCCTCCACTGGGGTTACATTTTTTGGCACCAAAAATGAGCTAAACATGTTGTTGACTTGCCCACATTTACTATTACCTTTTGCTCAGAATTTTTACCCTCCAAATTAAGCTGGTTCCCACTAGAAAAATGAAGTTACAGCTGGTAAAAAAGAATTGATTGCTAAATCCTTACTATAATAGCCGCCTCCTCTCTCTAATTCCACTTTTTTTTCTTGTCTTTTTTTCAGCCACAATTAAGACTTAAACAACTGCAAACAAACATCATCAATTTAATTCAATTCCTCAATTAACATATCCAAAAATTTCACAAATAAAACAATAAAAATCACTTTAGACAAAATAACAAAAATAACTAATAATAAAGATTAATTTATAAAAATCACTCTCAAACTTTAACAATTTAAGTCTAGAAACCATAAAGATAACTCTATTTGCATAGAGTTATCACTCCACTTCCGATCATAAAGATGTATCTAGATATCAATTTATCATCTAGACAACCTGTAAAATCAAAGTCTAAGTAGCTTATAACCATTAGATTAATAGATCTTCTATAGGTTAGCATGTAATCTTTTGTGACTTGCAAGTACCTCATAATTCTTTTAGTAGTAGTCTAATGTCTTTGAATAGAATTTCTTAGGTATCTCTCTAGTACACTAGCAACATAAGCTATATTAAGACATGTACATATCTATGCATACATCAGGCTACCAACAATAGAAGCATATGAGACATTTTTTATTTTTGCTCTTTCATCATTATTTTGAGGATACGAGGGCTTTTGAAAATATCTCACTCTTTTAGATGGGTGTAGAAACATGAGAGCACGTAGCATGTTGAACCATTTTAGTACCTTCTTAATATATGGTCTCTGAGACAAGCCACGCATACCTAGGGATATATTAAGATGAATTTGTATGCCTAATACAAAAAAAGCATTGCCAAGATCCCTTATTTCTAAATGTTTTGACAACATCTGCTTTGTCTCATTTGACAGGTTTACATCATTAATGGAATGGAGAATATTATCAACGTAAAGTACCTAAATCACAAAATTGCCCACACTTATCAACATATTTATGCACTAATTTGCATTATTCTCCTTAAATCCAAAAGAAGACATGATCTCATTAAATATGAGATATCACTGTCTAGACCCCTGTTTTAGACCACATATGGACTTTTTTAGTTTACAAACTAGGTGTTCTTTGCCCTTATCTTGGAAACCATCTAGCTAATTCATATATATATATATATATATATATACTTTCTGACAAATACTATTCAAGAAGGCCATTTTGACACCCATATCATGTAATTCCAAATCAAAATGAGCCACCAGTGTCATAACAACTAGGAATGAGTTCTTAGTTGAAATTACCAAGAAAGTTTTTTTTATAGTCTATACCTTCTTTCTGAGTAAAGCCTTTTACAACAAGTTTGACTTTATAACTCTTAATCTTTCTTTGAGCATTCCACTCGATCTTAAAGACCTATTTACAACTAATTGGCTTGCAACTACCAGTCAATTCAACTAGATCCTATACTTAATTCTTATGCATTGAGGTCAATTCATCCTTCATAGCATTGATCCATTCTATAGAATTAGGACTAGAAACAACCTATGAAAAATTTATAGGATTAGAATCATCAATAACATCATATTCATGCTCTTGCAGATATACCAAATAGTTATTTAAAACTATCGATTTACAAGCCCTTTAGGTCCTCATTAAAGGAATTTCTTCAAATATCTCATTTGGTTCTACATTTTTTGTTATTGGTTACATTAGATGATCTAGTGGAAAAACAGAAGATGTCTCGACCAATGTAGGTACTATTAAAATCTCAAATTGTTCTTCTATAAAAATGGTGATGTGTGATACTTGACTCCTATTACCCAACTGATCCTTCAAGTAAATAGTATGATTTGATTCAACGACTCTGGTGAAATGAATTAGATAATAGAACCTATTACCTTTGGAGCCATTATAGTAACTAATGAAGAAACTAGTGATGGTTTTTGAATCAAGTTTCCTTATAGATGGAATATAAGACCTCAATTCAACTTTATAACTCCAAACATGGAAATGCCTCAAACTAGGCTTTCTCCTATATATCAGTTCATAGAAGGCCCTAGGCATTAACTTGCTCAAAACTTAATTCAAGATGTATGTAGCTATTTTCAAGCATCACTTTACAAAAATTTTAGCAAATAAGAATGGGTTAACATGCATCTCACCATATCTATGAGTGTCCAATTTCTTCTTTCTACAATACCATTCTATTTTGATGTCCTAAGCATGATTTAATTGGCTTCAACTCCACACTCCTGTAGATATTTAGTAAAAGGACTAGGGTTTCTTTGGTTTCATCATATTTGCCATAATACTCACCACCTATATCAAAATTGACACACTTAATCTTCTTTCCCAATTTGAGCTCAAGTGTTGCCTTAAATGTCTTGAAGCCATTCAACAATTCAAATTTCTCATTGAGCAACCGTACCCATCCAAATCTGGAATATTTATTATTGTTAGGTCCTAAAATTAAAAAAGAATTGAATTGCGAAAAATAGGATCTTGCCTTTTAAATCGTTGGATCTATTTTTGGATTCTTTTATTACAGTTGCACATCTATATTAGTTTCTTTGACAGATTCAAGAGAAAGATGATAAAGATAAACATTGCAGCAGATTTGTTTAAGATTAAGATGAATTAACTCACAAAATGAATCAGCAAATGTAGTAGAAATAATAATGCAGTAATGAATATTGCAGAAACCAAAATTGTAGAAACTAGAAAATAATTGTGTAGTAAAAATAAAGATCAGGAAACACAGATTTTTAAAATGGTTCAACTTGAATTGGAACTGCAATTCAAGTCTACTCTACTTGATCTTTCATTAACTGAATGGCCTCTTCAATTAATCAAAAACATCAAGATTTAACCAAGCTCCTAAACTACCAATTATACAACAAGACTTTACAGGCTTCTTGCTAACCTAGAAAATTTAAGCTGGGCTCTTCTAAACCTAAACAGATACACAAGATTTAAACAGAAATCTTGCCAACCTAGAAGACTTAAATTGGGCTCTTTCAAACCCAGAAACTAGATTTCTAACACCAAAAATCTAAAAGAAAATAATAGAGATAAAGGTAAGAATACAAAATCAGTGTTAAGATGAAAATCTCAAACAGAACTTTATGAATCTTCAACAAGAAAGCTCTAGGATTTTTGAATCAATCCAAATAAAAAATGAAGAGGTAAGAGAAATGAGAGAATAATTTTTTGCACTTGAATGATGAAACAAAATAGTGAATAATTGTTTATATAGAAAAGGTAGTTAGGCTGTTGAAACTGCTGTAACCGTCTGTAACAAAAAAACTAATTTTTAGTTGCTACATCGATTACAACATCGATTCAGGATGTTATAACTAATGCATCGATGTGGTAATCGAAGTACAATCTGTTGTTCACAATCTTCGCATCAATTATGGCATCGATATCAGTAGTTTTCCCAACCTTCGGTAAAACAATTTTTCAAATCTATTCTTCATGCATCAATTACAGCATCAATGCGTACATAAATCTGTATTTCATGCATCGATTATAGCATCAATGCATACATAAATCTGTATTTCATGCATCGATTACAACATTGATTCATGAAATAAAAAATAGTTTTTTATAGCTTTTGCATCAATTATAGCATCAATGCATAAATCGATTCATGAAATAAAAAATAGTTTTTATAGCTTTCTTCAAGTGATTAAAAACTACCTCATTTTGAAACAACATTTTAAGAAAAATAATTGGAGCTAAATTGTGAAAAATTCACTTCCAAAAGGTCCTATAAAAATCAAAATAAAATCCTAAATCTAATATAGATCTCTTGTAGAATCTTGATGAACTTTGATACCTGCACATACTCAACAAATAATTAAAGCTCATAAACATAACATAATATGATCAAAATTGTTTTCACATCAAAACAAAAGATAGTCTAGTTGGCTAGGCTAAAAATTAGTGAAGGTGATGAAGTGTTTGAAACCATCAATCGTATTAGATGTATTCACCTCACTAATGTCAGTGAGGATTAGCTTTAGAATATCATGTTTTCTGCTTCTCTTACCCTTTCTAGCTCTATTAGGGAGCTTTTCCTTGATGTAATCTATGCATGTATCAAAATTTGAGAAGTTCATATCATGAAGAGCTCCTTCTTTTATTAGTTTATACATCATCTCTTTAAATATGGGCCTTAGACATTTATACCATGACATTAAGGATCTTTCATTAGTTCTACCCCTCTTTGTACTAGTAATAGTGTTAATTGAGTTGGCAAAATCAAGGTCCAAATATATTTTATACAAACCATCATATAACAAACCAAAACCAATAATAGAGGAATCATAAAACAATTCAAATTTTCCATTACCAAAATGGTAAGAATATCCATCATGGTTTAAAGCAAAAACAAAAATTAAATTCTTTCTCATGGAAGGTATATAAACAATGTATTTTGATTCTTAAATATGACCAAAAGATAAAAATAAAGAAAGAGCTCCTATTTATTCCACTTGCATTTTGTCTTTGTTTCTAAGCTTGACAATCAACTCTTCATCATTTGGTTTTCTTAGATTTTAGAGTGTTTGCAAAGAATTCATGGTGAACACAATATATATATATATAATTCATGGTGAACACAATATATATATATATATATATATTTTATATCTCTTTATACTTTGTCTTTTGTCATATTTATATACTTAATTGAATGCTTGAAATTGGTTTTGTGGTTTGTTCAGTTTTTTTTTGCTTTATTGAATTTATTTAGTAAATTTATACTATTTCAGGTTTTTAGGTACATCTTGAGCTTTAGACTTTAGTTTTGGGTGATTCTAATGTCATTGGAAAGTTGAGAGAAATTTATAAAAATGTCATGAAGAGCCTAAAATCTAGTTCAACTATTTTAGAGGTCAAATATAGCTTAGAAGCTGAAACAGAGTGTTGTCTTTCGACCCAAAACCAGTTTCGGTATTTTCATCATAAGTAGAGCTCTATCCATAATTGTAATGTGAAACTAAGCCTATAAGATAGCTAAGATCCATTCCTATAACTTTTATAAAGGGCTTAAGATCAAACTATATTGTTTTGAATTAGTTTCATGGTTGTGGACTAAAGTGTAAAATTCTATTATGGGTTGGGCTGGTCTAAAAGATGTTTTAGTTTTTGGCCCATAAATTGAGCTAAAAATCAAATGTTTATGCAAGTTCAAGGCCATTGGACTCTCAAGAGATAAAGCTATATTTTATATTAAGGGATTCACATCTAATTAAGCCTCCTTTCAACCCTAAGCAACAGCCTAAGCAGAGGCAGTGCAATGAGCTCTATAAAAGCTCAACTGAGCGATAAATGTAATAATTTTTAGATTCATTTGTATAGTCTCCAAATTTGGAATGAGAAAAGCTCTTTTAGGGCAATAATCTGGCCTTAACTAGGTTTCTTCTTTCATTTTATTATTCCTTTTTATTTGTATACTAATGTGTAGCTAAACTCTTATATCAATCTAAAGGAAATCCTACACCAATTCTTTTGTTAATTGTGAGGCTTGCTTGTAATTTCAATTTATTCCCAATTTAACTCTCCATTTTAATACTGATAATTGCTATGGATGATTAATTAAGGTGGTTAGTTAATTAATTATTCATTGTGATTTACTACAAGCTGAATTTCTATAAGCAATTTGTTGTTGTTTGTGGTTGTTTGGTTAAAGTAGCAATAGGGTCCTGATTTGCTACTGGGTAAGTCAATTTTTCTAGAGAATTGAGGGTAATTAGTTGAGTTGCTGTTGAAGTAATTTAATTAATTAAACATGGTATTTTCATATCTTAATACTATTAGTTAATTAGTTGAGGTGCTGGGCTTTAATTGATTCAGCAATAAGAGTCAATTGGGAGGTGGGCTTGGTTGGCCAATTTAAGAAGAAATTAATAAAAATTAATTAGGTGCCAAGCTTAATTAGTTTCTTAGCAAAATTGGTTACAAGAGTTCCTTGGATTTAAGCTTTCTCATTTGATTTTCCCTTTTATTTTTATATTTGTTTACTTTGCACTTAAATTGTTTGATTAAATACCTTTTAATTAAATAGTAGTCAACCCCGCATTTCACATTGCAAAGACATTGAAGTAAATTGCTAGTCTCTATGGATTCGATTTAGACTCACTTTAGCTATTAGTTTAAATAGATCTACATTTTTTTGGTCTTGACATTTGTTGAATTTTCGCACTATTGCTAGGAACTAACTGATTAATTCCTTTGTGTTTTTAGTTGTATTTAGTACTAAGATATTAGTATTAGTATTAGGCTTTAAATTCTATTTATTTTCCCATGCTTTTACCCCCATTTTATTCAAAATTTTGTTAGTTTTTAGGTGTTTTTGATACAGGCCAAACAAAAAATTTTCTATGAAATATAAAGATGAAATGTTCTAAATCCAATGACAATAAACAAAGGCACTTCTTGGGAGACAACCCAAGCATTTTGCTTCTTTTTTTTTCCTTACCTCTTTTATTTTATATGTCCATGATTTGTTGATGCTTTTATGCTTACATTAAAGGCAATGTAAAATTTAAGTGTTGGGGGGGAGACTCTAGGATTATTTTGTTTTGATTTTTGTTTTGTTGGTGTAAAAAAATTTCTATGTTTATTTTGTTATTTTAGGTGTTTTTCATTGAAAATGAGTTTATTTAGGCCTTGAGTAGGTTGCAATTGATTTTGATGATTGCATACCATGATCAGATAAATTGTCTTAATTCTTGATTCTTGAATTTGATTAGCATTGTGATGAATTTGAAATATTTATAGATTAATTTTTGATAGACATATAACCTATAAGATTTTGAGCCAATTTTGATCATTTTTATTTAGTTCATCTTCTTTCTTTTGTGGGATTTTCTTTCATAAAATTATTACTCTAGAACTTTCTTTGAATCTTTTTGAGATTAAATTGGCACATACATATATGAATATGATTAAAACATTCTTTGATTATGTTACATTTACCTTTTTAGCCAACCTTGCAATGTACTATTGTTAAGCCCCTTTGAGCCTAATTGACCTTTTTCTTATTATATATCTCATTAGAAAGCCAAGCCATGAATCTCTTTACTTTTTCCTAACCTTAGGAATTGGTAGAGCATTTAATTTATTAGTGGGATGAGTTTTGAAAGAGTGTGGGGGTATGCTAATTGTTTGGTGAAAAGGCGATTGTAATTCATTCAATGTGTAAAAAAGAAAAGAAGAAATGAGTAAAAAATAAAAAAAGAAAAAAAAAGAGCTTAATGCAATGTAAGAGAAAAGAAAAAAAACTGAGTTTGGAAGAAGACGAAAATTTCCAAAAAAGAAAGAGATCAAAATAAAAGAAAGTGAAAAAGTGAAGAAAAGGAAAAAGAACATGATAAGTGAAAAATATGAAAGTTATGGTGTAGATTCCAATTTTATTTACTCTTTCACTTGTTTGGATCTATGCCACAATACTCTATTAGTCTCTTTCATTTTGCACATTAATATCGGTCATTCCTTTTCTATTTTTTTTCCCTTGGCCACATTACAATCTCATGAAGTCCTTTTAATTTGTACCTTGCATGTGATTTGAATAGTAGAGATTAAATGATAAGCAAGTTCATGGTAGTGCATTTTCATAGATTGAAATTAAGTGAAACACTTTCCTATCTTAAACACAAAGAGAGTTGCATAGAGAGCTTATCTTATGAAGGTATACCAAGTTGATCTACTTACCTTTTAAATGAAATTGCTTTGCTAGTTGAATTTTGAGCTTTGAATTGTCAAGAATATGCTTTATGAGATGCTATGTCCCCATAAATTTTTGTTGATTCCTTGTTTTTGGTTTTGCATTCTCATCATTGTTGAAAAGTTTAGTGTTTGAGTCTTTATTTTGAATCTAGTTTAGTTTTTTTTAGGTGTCTTGCTTGAGGGCGTGCAAGAGCTAAGTGTAGAGAAATTCAATAAATACAATTTTTACATATTTTATATCCATTTATACTTAGTCTTTTGTCATATTTATGTGCTTAATTGGATACTTGAAATTGATTTTATGGTTTACTTAATTTTTGTACTTAATTGAATTTATTTGGTAAATTTATACTATTTTAGACTATTTCAAGTTTTTAGGTGTATCTTGAGCTCTGGGTTTTGGTTTTAGGTAATTATTATGTCATTAGAAATCTAAGAGAAAGATTTAAAAATGTCACGAAGATCCTAAAACCCAATTCAGCCGTTTTGGAGGTCAAATAGAGCCTGGAAGCTGAAATAGAGTGTTATCCTATGATTTAGAATCAATTTCAGTATTTTCATCATAAGCGGAGCTCCATCCATCATTTTGATGCAAAATTTTGTTATGAGTTAGATTGTTCTAAAAAGTTGTTTCAATTTTTAGCCTATAATATGAATTAGAAATTGAATTTTTATGCAAAGTTAAGACCATTGAATTTCGAAGAGACAAAGCTACATTTCATATGAAAGAAGTCATGTCCAATTAAGCCTCCTTCTAATCCTAAGCAGCAACCTAAGTAAAGGTAGTATAGTGAGCTCTATGAAAGCTCAGCTAAGCTACAAATGTAATAACTCTTAGATTCATTTTCTATTGTTTATAGGTTTCTTCTTTCCTTTTGTTTTTCCTTTTTATTTTTGTGTTAATGTGTAGCTAAACTCTTGTTTCAATCTAAGGGAAATCATGCACTAATTCTTGTGTTGATAGTGAGACTTGCTTGTAATTCTAATTTATTTCCAATTTAATTCTCTATTTTAATGCTAATAATTGCTATGAATGATTGATTAAGGTGGCCAATTAATTAATTATTTATTATGATTTACTGTTAGCTGAATTTTTATAAGCAATTTGTTGTTATTTGCAGCTGTTTGGTTAGAGTAGCAATATGGTTTTAATTTGTTATTGGGTTAAGTCAATTTTCCTAGAGAATTGAGGATAATTACTTGAGTTGTTGTTAGGGTAATTTAATTAATTAGATTTGGCATTTTTAGATATTAATTTTATTGGTAATTGATTGAGGCATTGGGTTTCAACTGATTTAGTAATAAGGGTCAATTAGATATTGGGCTTAGCTAGGCAATTTAGGAAGAAATTAACAAAAATTAATTAGGTGTTGAGCTTAATTTGTTTCTTGGCTAAGCGATCAGTAATAGAATGAAATAATAGTGTCATGGATCAATTGTAGAATTAGTTGCAAAAGTCCATTGGATTGAAGCTTTCTCATTTGATTTTCCTTTCTATTTTTATTTCTATTTGCTTTGTATTTAAACTATTTGATTAAATAGCTATTCAAATTAGATAGTATAAAAACCCCCCATTTCATACTGCAAACATATTGAAGCAAAATACCAGTATCTATGAATTCAACATAGACTTACTCTAGCTATTAACTTAGGTAGTTCAATATTATTTTTATCGATCTTAACAACCGTTAATTCGTCATATAAATTGTAGTAGCAATATCCAACCACCAAATGTTTGAAGACATATCAGTTGTATTTGATTTAAAACACACTAGAGTCAGAGGGATACCTTTTTTTCTTCTTTTCAAGCCATTTCTTATACTTGAAGCAGTCTTCTTGTACTTATCATTCTTGCAAAATTTGCAATTTCCCTTGAACTAAGATTTCTTAGGTTGGTGACGTTATTCACCCATTTCATTCTTCTTTTTCTCATAATTGGTTTTACCTTTGTTGTCCTTCTAATGTGGTCTAATTTCTTGTTTTGAAGTGGAACTTTAGGAAACATAATTAGTTGCTTGAATCTTTCCCTTTTTCATGTCCTCTTTAACCTGACTAATAATGGAGATTAACTTATTGATAGTCCACTCACCATTCTGGGTATTATAAAATGTCTTCAAAACAGCGAACTAAGTAAGTAAGGACTCTAGTGTGAGCCAGATAAAAAAACTATCTCTCAAATCAACTTTCATGCTTTTTAACTTGTTATAAAATTGGATCAGCTTCATAATATGCTTACATACTCCACCAACACCATCATAAGTTGTCTTTTCTAGTAACGAGAGGTAATGTCTTTGCTTAACTTTATGAAACTTTACGTATTTTTCAACAATAGAATCTAAAAGGGTCTTGGCATTCTGAGATTCAATAATACTTTGCCTAATGGTCTTGTCCATTATGTACTTCATGATTATTAAACACACTCTATTTGAGTGTCCCCACTTCTTATATTGGGCCCTTTGTTCAGTTGTAGAGTCTGCATTTATAATCAACTTATGTTCTCTTAGTGCCAAGTCTAAATTAGTGATCACCAGATAAAGTTTAAGTGACTTAGCACAATTCTCATAATTTGTCCCCTTTAGTGTTCTCATCAGAGTTTATTGCATAAACAAAGAAGTTGAGGAAAATAATTTATGAAATTAATCATTGATATACATATAACACTTGTAAAACTTGATCATGCTTAAATTTTCCTCATAAAACATAAAATATGCAATTACAAACAATATTATATTATAAAACCTAACATTGATAGAGCATTTAAAGTTTTGTAATACAATATAATAATTAAATAATATATTCATAAAACCAAATACCAATAGGGTGTTCAAAATTTTAAAAACATAATATTTAACCCTAATACTTATATTATTACCAGCAAAACTATATTAATAGTATTACATCGATAGGATATAAACATTATTAATATAGCATTTTCCTTAATATAAGAACAATTTTATTTATTAAAATTTTATACAACTGGGCCTACAATTGGCAAGCACACAATTACATAAAATTTCATGGCATAACATGGGTAAATATGATTCCTACATAATTACAACTTTATGCATATAAACATGCAAAATTCATATAATAACCAAACAATAATATAAAATTTAGAAAAATATATATATGTATATTGTAGCTCAACATGTAAGAATCATATAGCCAAATTTTTAAATCTAAAAAATTTTAAATTAATACTTAATTAAATTAGACAAAAATTAAATAAAAATTTTTTATTTCTAGGCAAATATGAAAAAACCTCCAAAAAATATACCTCAAAGAGTGGAGGTCAGCAGTGAAAACCATGATGTGAATAGAGATCGGCAACATGGCATGTGGCATACATGTGTTGTCGTCGTGTGTAGGTAAGGCATAAACCCACCCTTTGACCATCTTCCTTCCCTGTCTAGTCTATTCTGGACTGTGAAAATTCATTCTCACAACTTGCTCGACCTTCTTCACAATTAAGCCATTTTTTCCCAAATTAATTTGTGAGTTTTCATGCTAATGCTAATCTAACACTAACCCATGCTTCAATTGAACTAAAATTGGAAAATTATTATCCGATTTTGCAAAAGAAAAAAAAATGAAAACTAACCTTGTGTTTTTCATCAAATTTTCATCCAAAATTAATCATTTAAAAGGGTTTTCTATCACATTAATGCAGGAGTTTTGTTATGTAAATTTTTTTAATCATAAACTAATTTGAAGAATCTTTTTTTGAGAAAAACCTTAAAAATCATCTATGGTTTTCAAATAAAAAACCCAACAAAATACACCCAATTCTAGAAATTAATTTGTGCAAATTGTTCATACAACTTAGAAAATGATTTAGATGAAAATTTTCATTGATATGTTATTGTAAGACACTAAATTAATCTAAAATTTCTCATAACATTTTGGATTTTGGGAATAATTAACAATTAAAAATGATCTCAGCCTCATATAACAATAATTATATAATTTCTGAACGAATTCACACACAATTCAGTCACATAACATGATTAAGCATGCTTTGATACCAATTGAAGGAAAAATGTATGAATAAATTGACCAAATCATCATGTTAAGAGCATGAACAATGTATGAATTAAAAGTAAATAGGAGACTAAATGAATTTACTTGGATTTCCTTGTGAACACATGATTTTAGTATGATTGATTTCCTCTGCAAGGTGATTGATCTCTTTCCTTAGTAGATCCTCTATCTCTAAAACCTAGCCATTAGAAGGGAAAAACCATTATTACCAGGTGAGATAGGCAATAAGACTAAGTTAGGTTGGAGATTAGGAACCCACCTTACTTTTACCAAATAAAAACAATCATATAGAACTGAATCAGCCATCACATAATAAGTCTAGTAAAATAAGGATCATACCAGCAATATTACAAGGGCTTAAGTGTCATTATAAGCTGATACCAAATTATCACTTATATGGGCTATTATAAAAATGTAATTTTATTTAACATTCATATATATATATATATATATTATAATTAACACTTTTTCTAATAATATGAAATATGTAAGTCCATTAGAAAAATATACCATAATGGTCATCAATTGGTATAATGGAACGTTGCTCTTTATGTTAGTATGCATTATCTTGTTTTTGTTTTTAATATGACCTTGTGTCAATTTGGTCTTTCAACATTTTTATCAACATTTGAGATTTTAAAGACATAGTTAGATGTCTAAACTGCACTTTTAGAGGGTGGATATCCTGTGGTTTTATCGGATGTGCCCAAATTGTTGAACTAGAAAATTCAAATCAACCAATTAGCACTACAACAAAAATGTTAATTTCTAATGTCCAAAAACATTGAAAATCCATAAAAAAATCCATCGAAAATGAACTATTTTTGATGGATAGGAGACATCGGAAAAACACAAGTTGAAATTTTTTCTAAAGTACATAGACACTAGTAATAGGCCCTTTCTATGCACGGATCTAATGATGATTGCATAAAATATATGATCATAATAAAAATTAAATTTTATAATTATTTTATGCATATTATAAATTAAACATTTACAATAATGAAAAGAACATTTAAATTAATGTGTTTTGTTTATCTACATTGTTTATTTTAATATGTTACCAAAGTTAATATGTCGGTTGCATAAATCATGTGAATTGATTTTTTCAAAATAATTATTTAAATTATGAAATTTTTTAAAATAATTATATA
>JANHAO010014782.1:0-15137 GCA_026873985.1 Saraca asoca
GTTTGTGAGTGTTGCTGAAGTCATAGAAGAAATGGAATGCAATCTTGAACTGATTCACATCATTTACAGTCTTTCTAAAGACATGAGTTTTCCTGGCTTCAGAGTTGGGATTGTTTATTCATACAATGATATAGTTGTGAACTGTGGCCAAAAAATGTCTACTTTCGGATTAGTCTCCTCTCAAACACAATATTTGCTGGCTGCAATGCTATCAGATGACAAATTCGTAGAAAATTTCTCGAAGAGAGCCTGAAAAGGTTAGCAAAAAGCCATGAAATCTTCACAAACGGACTTGAGAAAGTTGGGATTACTTGCTTGCCAAGCAACGCCGGGCTTTTCTGTTGGATGGATTTGAGAAGTCTGCTGAAGGGACAAACATTTGAAGCAGAAATGGTGCTATGGTGTGTCATCATCAACGAAGTGAAGCTCAACGTGTCCCCTGGATCATCTTTCCATTGTGTTGAGCCTGGCTGGTTTAGAGTTTGCTTTGTTAACATGGAGGATGCAATGGTGGAAGTTGCATTGAAGACAATTAGAGCATTTGTTGGCAAAGAGACAGTAAAACCAGTAAAAGTAAATAAACGTTGGCAAAACAATCTTCAACTTAATTTCACTGCAAAGAGATTTGAAGAGGCCATTATGTCACCTCACTTGATATCTCCACGTTCACCTATGCCTCACTCCCCTCTTGTCCAAGCCACATGATGATCACATTAATCAATCAAGCAATCCTCTATCCTTTTCACGTGTACTTTGGAAATAAGCTTTGATAATTGTTTTGTGCTTCCATTGGTTTAGCTATGACTTCATTTTTTCTTTGTAATGGGATAGTTACAATGTATTCTAGCTTGATAGAAAGAAAAATATTTAGTGTTAGGTTCTCAAATAGATTGCTAAACCTTTTGAAGATTTTTATTGAAATGATGATCATTTATGCAATAGAACTGATATATGAGATATGTTTCACTATCTTCATCAATTAAGTTTGGCTTTGTTCACATTTGGAAACTATACCTTTGGTTTTAAGAGTACTTGTATACATATAGAGATTAAGCAATATTCCCTGTTGATATGTAATTAGGGAGCAGAGGTTAAACTCTCCACTTTGATATCAAGCGAACAAAGGCTTTATCAATAGATCACATGATAAATTGTTGGTTATTCCCTTTCGATTTTGAATCTGACAAATTCAATTTTAATATTTTTAAGCTCATTTATTTAATAAATGAATGTATTTGAATTCGAATTTTTTTGATAAATAAGTGTAAAATTGATTTCAAATTCAACATGTTTAATAAACAAACAAGTTTGAATTTGGCTTATTTAACTCACTTTTTTTTTGTAGAAAAAAAATAAATTTAACTAAAAAAGAAAAATGATTCATATTTTTAGTTCTTCATGTTATCAAATTTTATCTAAAAGTAAGTTGTTATTTTATCTTTAAATCCTTCATATTACTAAATATGTATAAACTGTAAAATCATTTAACAAGTCATTCTCCTCAAAAGAAATTAAATATTGTATATTTTAAAAAAGATTACTTAATAAAAAATAAAGATAATAATTATAACTTACCTATTATATTAAAAAATAATTATATGATATTATATATAAAATAATATATATAATGTTGTGCATGGGCAGAGCCCCCACTCAATTTTTTTCTTAAATATATACATACGGCTGGTTTCAAGAAATGTGTCTAGAGGAGAAAGGTTGAAAGAGGTTGAGGTGTAGTTCCTTCTAGGCATTTAGTTCCTCATGTGAAGAGGGGCATTTGTGGTTAGCTTTGACTAAGAAACAGCATAATTTACTTGAGTTAGGTAGAGAAAATGTTCCTTCTGGAAGATAAATGACTGGGTACATAGAACAGAGAAGAAGAGAGATAGAGAGTGTGTGTTGCTTGTTAATCTCTTTACTATTGAAAATTAAAATAGTGATGATATTACTTCGATTTGTAAGTTCTCACTCATTCTAAATCCTATATCAGCCCCCACTCATTTTAATTTCTGCGTCTGCCACTGATGTTGTGGGCATTTTTGGAACAACGCAAAATAGGTTGGTAAAAGCCCAACAAGAAACGAGTCTAATCAGAGAAGGCCCAAATTATCCAAAAACTGAGGTCGCTCAATAGAGATGTTAGTTCACCAGTTGCAGGCTTGGGACGTGAAACGAGGCCAAGGCAGCAACCCTAACTCATTGAGGATGGGATCCAACTCGCCGATTGAAGCACACTACCTCAATCCTATTCCAGAAGGTTCATCATGATTGAACTCGAGAACAGGACCAACTAGCACAACCAACAGATTGCCTAGAGCAAGGTCGGGTCGCCAAATGAATGATCCAAATGTAAGAATGGAAGTCTAAGGTCCAGTCAGCTTCTAGAGGCACATATTCCCAACTGATAGGTCAGCTCCTAAAATCGACACATTAGCCTCTAATATTCAGATAATGATTTGCCTAGCATTTATAATTTATCAAATTACCTTTGTAACCCTACTTGCCTCTATAAATAGGGAGAGATTCATTATAAAAGAGAGAAGAAAATACATATATAAACTCTATCAAAATAGTGAGAGAATACTTGTATTGCTACTCTACTACTCTGAACAAAGAAACAATAGCACAAAAGTGAATATAAACCATTGTGGACATAGGGGTCACATTGACTTTAGCTAAACCATGATAAAAAGCTTCTGGTGTCCTTTATTCTTCCTTTCTTTCAATCTTTTCTTTCCATATTCACACTCTCCATCTGCAGTTTGGGTGTTCATTAAACTTTTCCTATTGACCAGATTTTGCTGTCAATATTTTTGGTGCTAGATGAAGGACCCCAATCTGCACTTTCTGTGATTTTTTGTATAGCTGCAATGGCAAGAGGGAAAACTACCAAAAGCATAGATGCTAACCCTAGCCAACCTAAAGGTCACATATAGCAACAATGGGAAGTGTTACTGGTTAGAGGCTCAGTCGTCCCTGCAGCAAGTACCTCTACTGCCCCCATAATAGGTGCTACCATTGGCATGGTTCCATTGACCCTTCACTAGTCTACTGCTCTTGGAGTTGATGGAGGGTAAGCATGGCACTAGCATTACGTGGTGCTTGAAAACACCGTGAGGGAGTTGGCTGACATGGTGAGGGCACTGGCACAAGCACAAGCCCAGGGCACACAAAAAAAAGCTGAGGTCATTGCACCTAGAGGAGAGTTCCAATAGCCAAGAACTCAGCTGGAAGGGCCTGTCAGAGCAGAACATTAGCAACCTAATTCAACTCACTCATCCAATTCATGACTAAGGTTGGAGGTCCATCGAGCTCACAAAGACAATGAAGGAGATGATCGATGACATAAGAGCTCGTGCCAAGAAGGAAGCTTGAATAGGACTGATCATGGACATAGATTAGATTGCTACTCACTAGACCATGAGCATAGCAAAAGGCATAAAGCCTCGCATCACCATTCTCATAGCCAGGGAGGTGACAGGAGTCATCAAACCATCAGTCGTGGGCTTGAAACACAAGACCCAGTGATTGAAAAGCTACTTTAGAGGGTGCAATAGCTAGAAAAATGACCTACGGCTCAGGGTAGTCAAGACTATTATGAGGAGAGGACACTATTCTCCAAGGACATTGAGATAGAGCCCCTTCTTCATAGGTTTAAGGTCTTGAACATGCCTCAGTACAATGAGGATAGTGACCTGTATAATCATCTGGATGTGTTCAATATCTAGATGGATCTATAGACCACTAACCCCTTGGTAAAATGTCATGTTTGTCCTGCCATCCTTGGAGAGATACCTTTGATGTGGCTCGGGAGTCTTCTAGCTTGTAGCATTAGCAATTGGGAAGAATGAAAAAGGAGGTTCCTCAAGCACTAAGGAGGCAGCTCACACCATCTTGTCATCTCGCAACAGTCTTCCATTGGAATGATGAATTGCTAAAAGACTACATCACTCGGTTCAAACATGAGGTTAGCAATGTAGAAAATCCCTCGAATGAAAACATCCTCACAGTGACCTCAGTTGGAGTTCGGGAGGACAAGAAGCTTTATGAAAGTATATACAAGTCTCCACTGAGGGACTTGAGTGAATTCTATGAGCGAGCTACCAAGGAAATCAGGTGGGCAGAGACTTTTGGTCCGAAGAAGCCAACTAGAAGAATGAGGCAAGCAACTCTACCCAATGCAAAAAGAGAGGTAGTGGCAGGAATAACAGAGAAAGTGAAAAGGATGGCTCTAGTGCCCAGGCCACAAGAAAGACCAGGGGTGAGCAACCTTTACGCCAAGGTTGCTATGATACCTATGGCGTCCTATTTGATACTCTAGATAGGATCTTTGAAACTGAGAGGGGTAAGGAGGACTTTAGGAAGCCTAGGCTCATAAAGGCTCCTCTTGAGCATAGGAATAGGAATAAGTTTTATGCCTACCATAATGAGATCGGGCACAATACTTCAGAGTGTTGGGTGCTTAAAGATGCCATTCAAGATCTCATCAGGAGAGGTCACTTAAGAGACTACATGGTGTGACCTTCTGGATAGCGACCTCCATGGCCCCAGCAACCAGCACAGCATTAGCACCAGTAGACTCCCAAGCATGAGGAGGCACCCTCGATGAGGACCATATTCACCATCCATGGTAGGCCTCACATTATTGGAACCTCAAAAAGGTCACATGAGTGATATGTGCATGAGGCAAAACATGTACAGCTCATAAGGTATAATGAAGCTGAAGGATCAGTAAAGAAAGCCAGGATGGGATCAGATTGTATCACCTTTAGTAGTGAAGATGCTCGAAGAATACATTCTCTGCACAATGATGCATTGGTCATTCGAGCCAAAATTAGTAATGTTGAGGTACGGAGATTCATGATTGACACAGGTAGCTCAGTAAATGTGATGTAAAGGCAATGTTTTTACCAAATGGGCATAAGTTCTAACCAGCTCAAGCCTTCCCAAGAACCATTTTTTAGCTTCATAGGAGATGCAATAGTACCAATAGGCCAAATCAAACTTCCAATCACCTTCGAGGACTCAAGTTGCCAGGCCACTACCCTGGCTAATTTCCTGATTACCAACTCACCCTTAGTGTATAATGTGGTGCTAGGATGACTGCTGATGAATGACCTAGATATGGTAATATCCCTTAGAATGCTCACCATCAAATTCCCAACCCCCTATGGAATTGGATGTGCATGGAGAGAACAACAAGTAGCCCAACATGTTATAAAGATGTAGTTCAAAAGGAGTAAGAGGGAAGAAGATTGATGTAGTTTCTAGAGGAAAGCTGTGACTTATGAGCTTAACTGGAGTCAGCTACGACCTGGATCCTCATGTAGTAGATTTTGAAAAGGCGACTAGCTGATAGAATAACTCAAGGACATTCAAGTCAATGAGGCAAATGCTAAAAGATGCCTCAATCTAGGAAGGAATCTATCTATGGACATGAAGGCAGAGCTAACTAATTTTCATAAATCAAACCTTGATGTCTTCATCTAGAATCATAAAGACATGGTTAGAATTGATTCAGAAGTCATGTCATACAAATTGAACATTGATCCTCACTATCAGTCAGTTCGCTAAAAATGAAGGCTAATGATTGTTGAATGATACACAACTTTAAAAAAGGAAATGGATAAACTTTTGGCCAACAAGTTTATCTGGGAAGCTCATTACTCGACCTAGGTAGCTAATCCTATGCTGGTCAAGAAAAAGAATAGGAAGTGGAGAACCTACGTTGACTTCACTGACCTCAATAAGGCATGCCCAAAGGATAGCTTTCCTTTGCCGTGAATCAATCAACTTGTGGATGCAACCGCAGGGCACCAACTCTTTAGCTTCATGGATGCCTACTTGGGATGCAACAAGATCCCCATAGACTCTCAAGTTGAGGAACACATTTCCTTTATCATTGATCGCGGGCTATACTATTACAAAGTGATTTCCTTCAGACTAAAAATTGCAAGGGCAACCTAGCAACGATTGGTGAATATGATGTTTAAAGATCAAATTGGAAAAACTATAGAGGTGTATATGGATGACATGTTGGTGAAGTCCAAGCAGGTCACCAACCATGTCTGAGATCTGAGGGAGATATTTCAAATCCTAAGGAGGTATCAAATGAAGCTAAATCCACATAAATATGCATTCAGAGTTGTTTCCAGAAAATTCCTCGAATTCATGGTGAATAGTAAGGGAATTGAGGTGAATTCGGAGAAGATCAAAGTCGTCATGGATATGAGATCCCCAACTAGGGCCAAGGACATGCAAAGCTTGAACGGCTAGGTTATGGCACTTAATAGATTCATCTCTAAGGTGATCAATAGATGTGTTCCTTTCTTTGACATCCTAAAAAAGGCAAAGAAATTTAAATGGATGCAGCAATGTGAAGTCACCTTCCAGTAGCTCAAACAATATCTTGGGCAAGCTTCTCTTTTGTCCAAACCAGAAGAGGGAGAGAAGCTAGTTATCTATCTAGGGGTATCACAATACACTCTTAGTGTGGCTTTGATGCAAAAAGAAGATAGAGCTTAGTTCCCCATTTATTATGTGAGCAAAAAGCTACTGGACGTCGAGATAAGGTACTCACTTATAGAGAAACTTGCCTACTACTTGGTAATTGTGTCAAGGAAGCTGCGACCCTACTTTCAAGCTCACAGCATAAAGGTGCTCACACAGTTCCCACTTAGGCAAGTCTTGCAAAAGACAAATGTCTTAGGTCGTCTACTCAAATGGGTAGTCGAGCTAGCTTAGTTTGACATCGAGTATAAACCTAGACCAACGATCAAAAGGCAAGCTTTAGCAGACTTTATTGCAGCATTCAACGGGCCCATATAAGAGGAAGTAGAGAGTTTAGAGGCTTCATGTTAGGAACTATATGTTGATAGGTTATTAAGTGAATAAAAGGTCGGGGCAGGAGTACTTCTCATCAGTCCAAAGGGGTATAAAATCCTTTGTGCATTGAGATTCAATTTCCAAGCCACTAACAATAAAACTAAGTATGAGGCATTATTAGCCGATTTGCGACTGGCGAAGAAAGTGTAAGTTCAAAGATTAAAGATTTTTAGTGATTCATAGCTCATCTTTTGCCATGTACGGGGGGAATACCAGACTAGAGGGTCGAAAATGACTATCTACTTACAAAAAGTCTAGGAATTGCTAAGCTTGTTTCAACACTTTGAAGTCAATCAAATACCGCGAGCTCAAAACACGCATGCTGATGCCTTAGCTTGCCTAGCAACGATCAAGGATGCTGACTTCCTAGGGTAAACCCAATGGAATTCCTCTCGTCCCCAAGTATAGAGCAAAAGGATGTAGTGACGACAATTGCCATGGCCCAGGACTCATGGATGAACTTAATTTTGGACTATTTGTGAAATGATAAACTGCCAAAGAATAAGCTCAAGGCGTGGCAATTGCAAGCTAGAGCAGCTAGATATTGCATCTATGATGATATGCTATACAATAGAGGATTCTCAACTCTACTTCTAAGATGCATTGATGGCTATGATTATATCACTATCCTAAAGGATATCGATGCCAACCATTATGGAAATCATGTTGGAGGGCTATCTCTAGCCCAAAGGGCTCCCCGGTAGGGATTCTATTGGCCCACAATAAAACAGGACACTGTTGATCTTGTTAAGAAATACAACAAATGCCAAAGATTTGTGAAGATCCTACGAGCCCCACCAGCCAACCTGTAGTAAATGGTTAGTGCATGGCTCTTTGTGAATTGGGGTATAGACCTAATTGGAACACCCCCTATAGCTCTCAAAAATTGCAAACATGCAGTGGTAGCTGTGGATTATTTTGCTAAGTGGGTAGAGGCAAAGGAGCTCATAGAGATATCTTCTACAAAGATTGAGAAGTTTGTATGGAATAACATTATTTGCATATTTGGAGTCCCCTAACAGATTGTAACTAACAATGGGACTTAGTTTAATAATGAACAGTTTATCAAGTTTTGTGATAAACTCAAGATCACGAAGACCTTCTTGGTTGTAGACCAGCCATAAGCCAATGGATAAGTTAAAGCTATCAACAAGATCATCAAACATATCTTGAAGATGAGGTTGGAGGCCAAGAAAGGAGCATGGGTAGATGAGTTGTAGAAAGTGCTCTGGGCTTACAAAACCATGATTTGTAGCACTATAGGAGAAACTCCCTTCTCGATGGTATATGGATCTGAGGCAATGATCCCAATAGAACTTAAAGTAGCATCACAATGAAAAATGACTTTTAATCCAGATAATAACAACCAACTGCTTGCTGTAAATCTCAATCTTGTAGAAGAAACAAGAAAAAAAGCTTGCCTTAGAGTTATGAACTACCATTAATGGGTCACAAGGTAATACAATAGAAAGGTTTGAGCTTGAAGCTACAAAGTTGGTGACCTCGTTCTATGCCTTATTCTCCCTAGGGCTCACAAGGCGAACGAGGGAACCCTTGGTCTAAATTAGGAGGGCCTATACCTCATTCTCGAAGCTACAAAGTCTAGGATTGGATGCAAAGTTCAAAAGAGAAATACAAAATTACAAAAATCACAGCTTAAGCAGCTTGATCCTTGGGGCCTTAGCCTTCATGGGGTGGAGGGTCAACAAATGGAGCAGGCTGGTCACTTATCACTTGGTCACTAGTAGCTTCCGCAACCTATGAACCACTCCCTCCTTGAATAACACCTTCGTAGGAGAAACCCTAATAGTAGACTCTGTACTTTTATTGGAAGGAGTGGCCTTCACAATCCTCTCTATGCACTTAACGGCCTCAATGGTATCCTTACAGAAAAGGAGAAATCTATCTCTGGGTACTGCTCACACAGAGTGTAGAAGAAAGAGGCACTAGTCTCAGACTCCACGTTCTCTACTGCTCTTATGACTAGCACAACAGTCTTCGCTTTGACTTTGGCAACCTCTTCCTTCCTAAAAGTAGCCTCCTCCTTGGCCACCTTGAGCCCCTTCTTAACAACCTTGGCTCACTGCTTCGCTGCCCCCAACTTGCTGCTCTGCTATCTCAGCTTGTTGCATTGCCACTTCGGCTCATTGAACAACTAAGTCTAGATCAATTTTTGTTTTCGTTAGCTTATTAACTATTCTGCCAAGGTTTAATGTGACAACCTCGTGATTTGCCACTTCACAAGATAGAGCATCCTTAGCTCTTTTTTGAGCGACTTCAACATTTCAGGCTCTCTCTCTCAAGTCTAGCACCTCAATGGCCATAACAGTTAGGTCCTCCTCAAGTTTTGCCTTCTCCTCCCCCCAAGCTTGGTGCATCTCGTTCAGCTTCATTATCATTAGCAAGTTCTAAAGAGCCAAACGATTAAGTTAGATCACAAAAAAGGCAAGGAAGTCAAGATCAAAATAATCCACTCACTAATAGGCCATGGCGAGCTGCATAGCTCAACAGAACATCAATTGAAAAGTCTTTTGATTCCAACACTGAGGCCCTATTGTGAAGCCCCAACATCATGTCGATATTGTACAAAAGGAAATGGAGGTACTCCTCCATCTTTGGACCAAGGCCAGAAAATTGCTCCTCGGCCTTAACCTCGAGTGTCACTGGCTCTCAAGTGACAACAACCTTTTTCCCTTTGCCTCCCTTTTGCTTTTTAGTGGGAGGCCCGGAAAGAGATGCAACCTCGACTGTAGCAACTACCTTAGGCTACGAAATGGGTACAGGCTCCTGTGAAGGTATAACTGCTAAGGCCAAAGACTGACTTACAATGGCAAAAGGATATTAGCATCAGGAGTAGATGAGGGTGACGTAGAAGGATTGGGTAGTGGCTTCTTAAGGATAAGCTTCATCATGTGTCCAAAGTCTTCAAAGTTAGTTGGGCCAACCTCCTTAATCTAACAAGCTTTAATCTCTCTAGCGAGCTTGATGTTCAAAGTCAGAGCAAGATTGTATAGGCATATGAGGCCCTTGTCGAATCGATCATTTATAGTAGCAAACTTGTTCAACACCTCGAGCTCCTTAGGCTCAAGAGTCCTTTTCTTGCTAGCTACGTCTATATAACAAAACTGAGTTAGAATCAGAAAAACAAGTGTAACAACTCATCAAACTCACATGTCCTTAGTTTGCTCACCTAGAGTAAGAACAAAGCCAAAACTTTTAAGGCCATCCAGGGAGAGACAAAAAATGTAAAACTAATGAGTTTTGTAATTCCCCACGTTGGATTTGCCCTTGGCATCATCTTGTGGCAAAATCTTTTTGTGCTCAGTTTGTTAAGCTGAGAGATAATGGATCCCATCTCCTAGGTCCATACTTCTAATGTTGTAAAGGTGACAAAGAACCCTAGTGGATGGTAGTGGGAGATTGTTTCTCAAATATACAAGTGCTAGGGAAGTGAACTGGGAATAGGAGTTTAGGGAAAGCAGAAATGGGCAAAGTTTCAATTTGTTTAGAAAATTAACAATATAGGGTTGCACCAGGAACCTAAACCCAGCATAAAGATGCTAAGGGACTAATGGCAATAAATCCTCAAGGAGGATATGTTGCATGGTCATCAGGGGAGGGTGTCATCACATGGCATCCCCTAGAGAGCAAGAATGTTTGATCTAGGCTTGGGAGCTCGTCGAAGCTGATGGTTGAAACATGGTGACTGAACACCGAGCGATCTGGAGATTGTGGAATGGTAGTGACCTCCTAGCCCTCAACAAGGTCTAGATGACAACTGAACTCTTCAACGACCTCATCACTCCTTGAGGTCACTTCTCCTATGGGCTCCATTAGCTCTACACTCTGGGCTGGAGAGTCAGGTTCATCATCACCACTACCTCTTTGGTGATGTTGGCATTAATGAGCTGCCATCTACACAAGAAAAAGGAACAATCAAGTCACAAAAAGCAAACCTTGTGTAAAAGCTAGGGCTAATAGCTTCTTATGTGGCAGGTCATATACACCTTAGGTCACCACATCTAAGACCTAGACTCCAAAAGGCAAGGAGGGCTTAACCATTGGGTTGCTAAAACCTAAAAAAAAATGAAAGATTTGAAATGATAATTAGAAACCCTAGAGTTTACCAACCAATCAACTAGATAAATCAGACCAAATAGGAGAAAATGTATGGGCAAGCAAGTTCAACTGACATTCCAGATTTCTTTCAACTATAAGAAGAAAAATCGCAAATAAACCACAAAATGGAGACACCTAGAAACCACAAAAAGAAGAGAGAAAACTCATCATGTTAGTTGAAGAACAAGGTTCGAAACATTTATGAAGATGTTGTTCAGTAATAAGAATCCAAACCATGAACCTAGTGGGCCAGAATAGTACTAATGGTAGTAAGTGGAGTCAAGTGGCCACAGACTTGATAGAGAGAGGATGAGAAAGAGGAGTTTGGAAGCTTTAGATTTCAAATGGAAAATGAAAGGGGTGAAAGGTTTCTCCTTGAGTTATATTACGCACTATCTCACTATTGGATCTAGGAACCCATCATATACCTATGATCTGATGGTTCGACGGGTGCTAGCAATAAGTTGCTACCAACTTGGCAAGAAACATTCACTAATGATCAAAACCCAAGAGTCATGGACTGAAGGAGTAGAAGTACAACAGGTGACCCATAGGACCACAGATCATAAGCGATAAACTGGAGCTTCCAATCTTATGCTGACTAAGGCATATCTGTGTGACTTACTGGGGCATTCATGCTAGCTGAGGCGCATCCATGCGCCCTACCGAGGGATTAGTGCTATCTAAGGCACATCTGTGCGACTTACCTAGGCACCTAATCTTGTGTTGACTAAGGTGCATCTGTGCAACTTACTGGGGTACCCGTGTTAGCTAAGGCATATGCATGTGACCTACTCAAGCACCCAATCTTGTGCTCACTGAGGTGCATTCGTGTTACCTGCCAGGCACCCATACTAGCTAAAGCACATTCATGCGACCTACTTGGGCACCCAATCTTGCACTAACTTAGGTGCCCAAGCACTTCGATGCTTAAACTCTCTACCAGCTAAAGCACTCTAGTGATCGAATTCATTGTTAACTATGACGAACAAATACGACTAATTGGTCATTCAACATGGCGCATATCTTTTTAAGTCATGATTTATTGGCTAAAACCCATTTTATATTAATTTAATCTATACTATTTGAGGTCGATTCACCTATCTAGCATTCATTTTATCTAATGCTTATCAAGTTGTGATTTGTAAGAACTCATTTATGTTACCACTCATAACATACTAAACCACCAACATCACGTGCTAGGGAAAAAACAAGAATATTGTGCAGAGTTTCATTAAAAACCTTGACGAGGTGAAAATTCGAGAGTACAAATCAAAGCAAGCCTACAGCTACCATATCCTAAGAGGAAAAACTGGATGCCAATAAGCTGGAGGCAATGAGCAAGCCAGGTAGCTCTAACTCTTCCTTGTCCTCCATCCAAGCTTAGAGCTTCTTCCCTAACCTGAATCACCGTAAGGTGCTTGGAGAAACTAAATGATTAACTCAACCATACGAGGAAGCAAAGAAGAGGAAAGCCTGAATTCTAATAAGCTAGAGGCCACAAGCAAGCCAAACTACCCCAACTTCTCTTTCTTGTCCTCCTCCCAAGCTGAGAGCTCCTCCCTCAACCTCGTAAACCTAGGGCACTTAGAGGGACTGAACGGTTAACTCACCATGCAAGGAGGCCAAAGGACAATGGGGAAAAGGCTGCATTATTCAGTATGACCAATAGGGAGGATACGGAGAAAGATAATAAACTTCCCAGGATCCTCAGAGAGGAATTTTCTATAAGAGCTTCCTATAACAAAACTTCCTAGGACCCTCAGAGAGGAATGGTCACAGCAAGCCATGCACACTTCTTAGTGCTTCACCGAAAGCCCAGGCCATCAAAAATATGAAAGGCTCAGTCAATGCATTCATTAAGTCATTTTGTGGAAGAAAAAGCAAGATTACCATGCCAACAACTATAAAAAAATGTGCACCAAATGCAAAGCCAAATGAAGCAGTAGGACAAGAAGTTTGAAATGAAAACACTGAAGACTATAAGCAAAGACTTTGACAACATGGCAAACTACAAGTGAGAGACTTAACAACACTGTAGACTACAAGAAAGGACTTTGCCAGCAAACTATAACTCCCAGTCTGCAGAGTGAACTGAGAGTTGAGGGGTTAATGTTGTGGGTATTTTTGGAGCAATGCAAAATGGGCTGGCAAAGGTCAACAAGAGATGAGTCCAACCAGAGAAAGCCTAAATCATTCAAAAATTGAGGTTGCTTAGTAGAGATGTTAGCTCACCAGTTGTAGGCTTAGGATGTGAAATGAGGCCAAGACGGCAACCCCAACTCATTAAGGACAGGATCCAACTCATCGGATGAAGCACACTACCTCATCCCTCTTCCAAAAGGCTCATTGTGATTGAACCCAAAAATAGGACAACTAGCATAACCAACAAATCGCCCAGTGTGAGCTTGGATCACCAAATGAATGATCCAAATGTAGGAACAGAACTCTAAGGTTCGCTCAACATCCAGAGGCAATATTTCCAACTAATAGGTCAGCCCCTAAAATCGACACATTAGCCCCCAATAGTCAAACAGTAATTTGCCTAACATTTAGTACCTAAGACAACGAACAAGATAGATTTATGATTTATTAAATTACCTTTGTAGCCTTTCCTGCCTTTATAAATAGGGGGAGATTCATTTTAAAAGAGAGAAGAAAATACATGCAAAAACTTTACCAAAATAGTGAGAGAATAGTTGTATTATTGCTCTACTAGTCTAAATAGAGAAATAACCACACAAAAGCGAATATAAACCACCATGGACATATGGGTCACATTGACTTTAACCGAATCATGATAAAAAGCTTTTGCTATCCCTTGTTCTTCCTCTCTTTCAATCTCTTCTTTCCATATTTACACTCTCCATCAATAGTTTGGGTGTTCATTGAACTTTTCCTATTGACTGAATTTTGCTATCAATGTATAATATTTTTAATTATTTTAAACCAACTATTCATGAACTAAACGGGCCAAGTTTTAAGATTCTCAACCTTGAATCATTTATTAATTAAACATAATTTCATGTTTAATCTCGTTTATTTATTAAATGAATCAAATCATGTCCTTATGCAAACTAAGCTCGAGTACCTCACAATTAGGGATGATAAAACTATCCAGATCGAATGGGTCTTACTTAAACCATTGGATATTTATCCAATGGATCAAACCCAAATTAGACCCACTACTTAATTGTTTGAGTTTGGATCTAACTATTACATATCGAATGAATATTGGATCTTTTTGGGTATCATATTAAACCCATTAGAATAACATTCTTTATAATAATCAATTATTATCAATAAAAAAATTTATTTTATATTTTTCTTTTTCATTTAGACAAAAAAAATTATAATTATATTTTTCTAATTTCAAATGGATTCAAAATAGATAGTTATCGGAACATGTCGGATCTTTAACGAATCTAGATTTCTAACGGGCCTGAAATAGCAAACCCTGATTAGATCTACACCAGATCAAATCCAAATCAATTCTATCTAAATTTTACTTGTTATCATCCCTACTCTCAAATAGCTTGACTTATTTATGTCCATGTGACATCATGTTGCATGCTAAACCAATGCATAGCATATCTAAAATATTCGATTTGTGCCTCAATACGATGCTTCATCTTTGCACACTTAACTCATGAATGGAAATTCCAACTCATCTTATTTCTATGTGCTTTCCTACTCATTGTATAATATTGATCTTGGTATTATGCTTAGGCATTATTGTTCATCACGAAGTCATTGGCTGACGCATTACGTTAATATAATATAATGAAATTAGCTATAGAAACGGTAATTCTACGTGTCGACTTAAACTTTTTGAAATTGAATATAATTTTTATTACTGAATCAAATATTTTTTATTAAGATTAAAAAAGATACAAATAAAGAAAAATATAAGTTTAGTATAAAATAAATAAAAATAATCAATCTCTTAAAAAATTTGTCTTTTCATAGAATTATTATAGAAATAATATTGAGGTGATAGACTTTTGTAAGAGTAATATAACTTGTTTATGGTTAACCTATATTTAAGCATTTATTTATAATTATAATTAAGTAGCTGAATTTATAATTTAAACAATTATTGTATATTTGTTGGATAATTTTTGGACTACGTA
>JANHAO010014783.1:0-15153 GCA_026873985.1 Saraca asoca
ATTGCAAACTTCTTAAATCTGGAAACAAGAAAGCTGAAAGAACTGTATAAAAGAAAAGCTTAAAGCATAAGAAAAGAAAGAACTAAGCTAAACCTAAAAGAAGGATTCTAAAACATAACAAAGCATATGGTATCACTAAAACTGATTACAAGGGGTCCTATTTATAGCCTTTTTTCACGTTTACCACAGTTGTGCTTCATAAAACGGACTAAATCTTAGTCAATAGGTATAGTTCTTGTGTCCCCAAGCTGCATTCCAGTTGTAGAAATGTAGGGAAACAACTAAAGCAAGGAGAAGGAAGAAGAACGAGATGAACACCAGAAGCTTTATAATGTGGTTCGACTAAAACCTAATAGTACTAGTCCGTACATCCATGGTATTGTTTTATTTCTCTAAAAAATTTGGTAAAGTTACACATGTATTTTTTTCTCTTTTTTCTTATAATGATCTCCCCCTCCTATTTATAGAGGATGGGGGGTTACAAGTGTAATTTATTAAGTTGTAAACTTGTTACATCAAATAATAAATGTATTTGACAAGTATAAATTCTGCAAACTGGCTTCAATAGACTGCAGGCCAGCTTCTGTAGATTACTTTCTATGTGTGAGCCCTTGTAAGCTACTTCTTGCATGCTAGCCCCACAAGTTGGGTCTGAGAGGGTGCCTACTTTAGGTCCACCCACGGTGAGCTTTCAGCTAGGCAAGATGTTGTATCCCATGAGTTTGGACTTCTGGTCTGGGATTGCCACTAATCTTTGATTAGCGATGTCGAGCTCACATTTAGCGATGCAAACTCATGCAAGATGAGCTATTAGCTATGTGAGTCGGGGCTCATTTCTAGTGAGTTAAGGCTTCTGCCTTGTTCTGTGCTCTAAGCTTGTAAGTGGCAATTTAGTCTTAGCTTTGGGGTAGGCTGAGCTTTCCTCATTTGGACTCATCTACTGCTGGGCCTTAGTCAGCCTATTTTGCGCAATACCAAAAAATACCTATAACATTAGCCCCCTAACTCTCGGTTCGCTTTGTGAAATGGGAGTTGTAGTTTGATGGCAAAGTCATTATTTGTGGGTTGCTATGCAGTCAAAATCTTCATGTTCAGTCTATTATTTCATCTATCCCAGGCCATACTTCTTATTGTACGTGATTTATAACCATGGGCATGTCAACCTTGTTTTCTTCTAAGCCATTTAATTAAGAATAGTTAGATTTCTTCTAGACTCTTCGGTGGGGCTAGGCTAGTCTATTTAAGACATGAGAAATCCTTCTTCCTTCTCCACTGAGTGACCTGATGGGTAATTTAGCTAAGCCAACTATGTTTCTGATGGTCTATTTTCGATGAAGCATATGTGGCCTGCTATACAAGAAGTCTTTATAGATAATCCTTCTTTCAGGACTTTGGGAGATCTTATGCAAATCTTGGATTATTTCTTCATGGTTATGCCATGGGGTTTAGCCTTTCAACCACATCTCTTTCCTTCTTTTGAATTTTTAGTGCTGGGCAGAGAGTTGGAAAAAAGTTTTTAGCTAAAGAGGATAATAAGAAGAAGATTGAGGAGCAAGCATGCTTATTGGTCCTCCTACTGGCTGGAGTTCATGTCCTAGGAGCTAGTTTTATTTCTAGAATATAATTGCCATAGGCCTGTCAATTTGTACCTTGAATCTTCTGATGTAAATTTACCTCATTGAGGCTTTTAATGAATGAACTTTTCTTCATGATTCTTGAATGTTGCATTGGATATTTTGCATATCATAGATGATGACATAAATTCCTGCAAATCACAATTAAATGAAACATTTATATAACCAATCGATTAAATTTCTCGATTAGTAATGAGTTTGAGCATCAGAGTGTCTCAGTTGATAATGAGTATATAGGTAGGTCACATGAGAGCTGTACGCAATAGGTTGCATGAGAGATGCAAGAAAGATAGGTCACACTAGAGCTACGAGCAATAGGTCCATAAGAGTTGTGACTGATAGGTTGCATGAAAGCTATGCTTAGCAGATCACACCACAGCAATCTTATTGCTCAGTGGGTAGAATGAGTTTAACCATGCAGTAATCTTGTTGCTCAATAGAACAACAATGTCATTGCTCACTCTCATAGCAATCCCATTGCTCGGTGGGACAAAAATATCATTGCTCAGTCTCATAGTAGTCTTGCTACTCAGTCTCGTTGCTTAGTGAATAACAATCTTGTTGCTCAATCCCATAGCAATCTCATTGCTCAATGAAATAGAAATCCCATTACTTAGTCTATAGCAATCTTGTTGCTCAGGCAGGAAATGAATGACTCTACCAGCAATCTTATTGCTTAGGTAGGTAATAGGTGGCTTTACTGACAATCTTATTGCTTAGGTAAGAAATGAATGACTTTACTAGCAATCTTATTGCTTAGGTAGGTAATGAGTTTATTTTAGCACCTTTGGGCCTTAGCGAGCTAGCAATGAATTTAGCATATGAGGTGCCGTAATTGAAAAGCTGGCAACGAATTTGAGTTTGACTTCATCAAGATAATAACTCTCTTTTTGTATAGCATTTTATTGAAGACTAGCAAACAGAAAGATTTGAAGGGCTCTCATTGATTTCTGAATAATGTTATAGCATTAAAATATGGTCCTAACTGAAGGGCCTTGTTCACTATCAAGAATCTGTTGGGGCCACTGAGGGTGCTGTTTGGAGGGTTAAACCACAGAATCTTACAAGTGACCTCTCTTGATGAGGTCTTCTATGGCATCGTTGAGTGCCCAACATTTCGAGGTGTTATGCCCGACCTTATTGTAATAGGCATAGAACCTACTCATGTTTTCTAACTTGTTGGGGACCCTCAAGGGCTTAGGTTTCCTAAAATTTCTTTATTTCTTTTTGTGTCAAAGATCCTATCTTGAGTGTCAAACAAAATACTATAGCTTTCATGGTGACCTCGATGCTGAGGTCACACTCTCCTTTTCTTCGTGAGTTGGATACTCGAGTCATCCTTCTGACTCTCATCACTCCTCTTCTTGCTTTGAGTGGAGTTGTTCTCCTCGTCCCTTTGCTGGGACTTCTTTATGCCAAATGTTTCCTCCCATCTGATCTGTTTAGTAACTCAATTGTAAAATCCAACTAGATCTCTAACTGAGGACTTATATGGGCTTTTATACAGCTTTCCATCTTTGCAGAGTCTCGTAAAGATCACTGTCAAGATATTTTCCTTTGAGGGATTCTTTACAGAATTGGCCTCATGCTTGAACCTGGTTATGTAATCTTTTAGTGATTCATGCTTACGCTAGAAGATCATTGCGAGATGGCAAGTTGGTGTGAGCTATCTTTCAATGCTTAGTATTGATTGGTTAATTTCTTTTGGCACTCTTCCTAACTAGTAATGCTACAAGCTAGGAGACTTCCAAACCATGCTCAAGGTATGCATTCTAATGTAGCTAGGAAGACACAACATTTAACCAGAGGATTGGTTGTTTAGATATCCATCTAGACATTAAACACATCCAAATGATTGCATAGGTAGCTATTCCCATCGTATAGTGGAATTGTGGGAACTTTAAGTTTGTGAAGGAGGGGTTATGTTTCAATTTCTTTGGAAAATGGTGAGCTATCCTCGTAGTGAGCTTGATCATCTTAAGCTCAAGGGTGCTTCTCTAGTCGCTTTACCCTTTGAAGCACTTCTCTCATCATTGGATCCTGCATTTTGAACCACTGACCTTGATTGATCTCATTCGAGCTCTCACCTTGATGTGAACTCTCATGTTTTTGACTATCATAATTCTCACATGTTTGGTAGGCTCCTAATCTAGTTCGCTGATTGGTGGAGTGAGCTGAGTTAGAGTGCTAATGCATCTGTATAGCTAACTTTTCCTTCTGGGCTTTTTCACATAGCTATTGAAGTTGTGTAGCAATCTCAGCCTATTTTTGCATGCCTAGGGTTTGTGCTTACGTCAACACTTTAACCACCTCTACCAACTTTCTTATTGTATTCTCAAACATTTGCTGGAGCTGTTAACCTATCCGCACCTCATCAATTCTAATAGTAGGAGCAGATCGGCAGTGAGCTTCGGGGGGCAAACTAGTGGTGTTTTTAGTAATGGGAGCATCTGCCGGTTGATTGACTGGAGTGTTTGAGATTCTAGTGGTTGTTCCTCTAACCATTATTGCTAAACAAAAGATCAACCAAAATACAGACGAGGCCCTCCTTCAAGTGCCACAATGTTGACAGTGAAATTTGGTAAGCCCTAAATCTCAGTCAGCAGGTATAGTTCGTGTATCCCTAAGCTACATTCCAGTTGTAGAAATGCAAGGAAACAACTAAAGCAAGGAGAAGGAGGAAGAACAAGATAAACGCTAGAAGCTTTTTAATGTGATTTGGCTAAAATTAGATAGTATTGGTCCTTATGTCCATGGTATTATTTTATTTCCCTAGAAAATTTGGTAGAGTTATAGTATGTATTTTTTCTCTTTTTTCTTACAATGATCTCCCCCTTCCTATTTATAGAGCCTACGGGGTTACAAGTGTAATTTACTAAGTTGTAAACCTGTTACATCAAATAATAAATGTATTTAAGAAGTATGGCTCTTGCAAAATGGCTTCAACAGATTGTAGGCCAGCTTTTGTAGATTGCTTTCTACGTGTGGGCCCTTGTAAGTTGCTTCTTATAGGTTGGCCCCACAAGTTAGGTTTGAGAGGGTGCCTGCTTTAGGTCCACCTATGGTGAGCTTTTGGTTGGGCAAGATGCCGCATCCCGTGAGTTAGGACTCCTAATCTGGGATTGTTGCTAGTCTTTGATCAACGACGTTGAGCTTGCATTTGGTGATGTGAGCTCATGTAGGATGAGCTCTTAGCTATGTGAGTCGTGGCTCGTTTCTTGCAAGTTAAGGCTTCCATCTTGTTTTGTGCTCTAAGCTTGTAGGTGGCGATCTGGTCTTAGCTTTGGGGAAAATTAGGCTTCCTCATTTGGACTCATTTGTTGCTGTGCCTTTGCCGGCCCATTTTGCATAGTACTAAAAAATATCCGTAACACTACTTTTGTTTGAGTTGTAATTTAATACCATTGGGGCATTTACTATATATATTTAGTTTTTTTTTGTTATTTTTGTGTATTCTCATTCACGAATTGAAAGCTATATAAATATATTTTAATCATAATATTTTGGATAATTTATTTCATGATAACTATTTTTTTTTGTATAGATGCAGTAGAGTGTCACCAAACTATTTTCTCAGGTTAAAAGATAAGTTTTCTTTATTTGATGGTTTCTAATTTTTTCCATTAAAAATTTAGTGACAACTCCTATTTTCATAATAGAATAATCATTTACTTGTGTCACGCATCCTCCGAACAATTAATTTTGCCATCATTTAAACAAATGTTTATGTTTATATGTATGTTTGTTTTTAAAAGGTTCAACAATTTAATTAAATTATTTGATGATGTTTCTATTAGTTAAAATAATGAATAATAACCATATTCAATTATGGGAGAAATTGATTAATTTGAAAATAATTATATTTAATTTTCCATAATTATATGTTTTTAATGAACCAAACTCACAAAAATGAGTAACTTGCAAGATGATGAATTTATAATGGGGTTATTTATTTCATAATTATTGTTGCTTTGTATGTTAAAAAAAAAATTCATGGATTATATGAAAATCAATACAAAATGTTATTATGTTTAATTCTATAAGAGAACAGCTACTCAAGTCAAGCTACTGTAGCACCTACAGCCTTTTGCAACAAGTTGGGCTTTATACTTCTCAATCTTTCATCATGCATCACATTTGGTCTTAAAGACCCATTTGCATTTCATTGGCTTGCAACCTTAGGCAATTCAACTACTTTTCATGCTTCATTCTTGTGCATTAAGGTCAATTCATCCCTCATAGCACCAATCTATTCTAAAAAAATTAGAACTCGAAATAGTCTATGAAAAATTTGTAAAATCAAAATCATTGTTAACATCATATACATGCTTGTGCAAATATACCAAATAGTAATTTGAAACTACTAGTCTGTGAGCCTGTTGAGACTTTCTCAAGGGAATTTCTTCAACTATTTCATATAGCTCTACATCTTCTATCATTAGTTGCATTAATCTTGTAGAACAATAGAAGATGTCTCAACTAATGGAGGTGCCAGTGGAATTACAACCTATTCTTCTCTAAAAGCGATGATGCATGATACTTCACTCCCATTATCCAAGTCATCCTTAATGTAAACAACACCATCTGATTCAATAACCCTGGTGGAATGAGTTGGATCATAGAACCTGTTGCCTCTAGAGCCATTACAGTAACTGATGAAGAAACCAGTAATGGTTTTTGTATCAATCTTCTTTGTAGATGAAACATACAACCTCACTTCCGCTTTATAACCTCAAGCATAGAAATGTCTCGAACTAGGTTTTTTTCCCATAAATTAGTTCATAAGAGGTCTTAGAAACCAACTTGCTCAAAACTTGATTCAAAATGTATGTAGTTATTTTCAAGGCATTGCCCTACAAGAATTCTAGCAAAGAAGAATAGGTTAAAATGCATTTCACCAAATCCATGAGTGTTCATCATATCTATATTAATACTCACCAACTTTATCAGAATTGACAAACTTAATCTTTTTTTGCAGTTTGAGCTTAACTGCAGCCATGAATGTCTTAAAGGCATTTAACAATTTAGGTTTTTCACTAAGAAGCTGTACTCATCTGAATCAGGAATAGTCATGAATGAAGGTGATAAAGTATTTAAAACCACCCATTGCATTAGGCATAATCAACTCAGTAATGTCAATGTGGACTGGCTCTAGAATATTCTATTTTCTACTTCTTTTTCACTTTCTTGCTCTAACAGGGAGCTTTCCCTTGATGCAATCTACGTATATATCAAAAGTTGAGAAGTCCAAATCATAAAGCACCCTTCTTTTATTAATCTTTGCATCCTCTCCCTCTGGATATAAGCCCTGGGCATATCTAAGCTACTACATTGAGGATCTTATTAGTTTTGTCTCTCTTCTTTCCAATAACAATATTAATTGAGTTGGTGAAATTGGGGCCTAAATTTATTTTATACAATCAATCATGTAACAATCTAGAAACAATAATAGAGGAATCATATAGCCAAACAAATTTTCCATTACCAATGTAGTGAGTTGCCTAATATGCCTTACTTATCTTTTGATGATGATTGGTTAATTGTTGGAAAAATCTCTTTATGCAAAGATTATGCTCCTAGTTGCTCTTTGCTTTGAGAATTTTCATATGTTGAGCATGCTTTAATGTCAAAATGATTTTTATGTGATATATTCTCATTTCCTAGATAACTAATATTAGATAATGCCATGCTGAAAGTTTGAGACTTATGTAGAAAAAGATTAATTAGAATATTTTGAAACTTTTTGACTTATTTGTCAAAAATTGGTTTTTCTTGTGACTGCTCTTTGCTCTATGTCATAATTCTACAACTATGATATAACTATATTTATGCATGATATTTCCCTAAAATAGAATACCTAGTCTTCATAGTATGCTGTACTAAATTTTCCAAAATATTATTGAATGTCTACCATACAAATTACCTCTGGAAAAGCCTTACTACTCTTTGTAGTTTGACACTAACAAATTGCAGAAAGTCTATATAATTCTGAACCAACCAATAGTTGTTTCCCATCTTCCACATCATGAAGAAAAAATTATTCTTTAATATTTTCTAACTTAAAATTTTTATAAAAAATGGATTGAAATGTAAAAAGATTTGAGCTTTAAACATTTTTGGCACAAAATATTCCAAAAAAAAAATCATTGAAGTTAAAAAAAAGATGAGACCTATTTGGCAAAAAAATATATTCAAAAAAATGGAACGAAATGCAAAAATATTTAACTTTTAAAAGTTTTTAGTCCAAAATTTTCACAAAAAATGAAATTAAATACAAAAGGATTTGAATATTAAACCAAATTATCACAAAACTTTATAAATCACACAAATAATTAACAATTAGTGATTTTCCCCATCTTGGTACCATATCTAACTTTGTCTCAATCAAAATGGAAGTTGAAATAACTTCTTCTTTAGTCATAGTTAAAGAAGCTAAGATAGCTATGGTATCATCTTCATCAATCAAGTGTTGATCTTGTTCAAGTATGTCTGTCTCTTTATTTGTAGGGCACATTTACTACCTTTAAATTAAAATTAAAGTGAAAGACATTAATATTCTGAATTCAATAGAAAATATGTGGTTGATTTCAAATGTTATGTGATATAGTTCTACTATTATGTTTCCATGTCAACAATACCAAATGTCAATGGTCAATTGATCATCATCAAGAGTTTTTCTCTTATTCTTTCTCAATGGTTATAGAAATTGAATACATGTTTAATTTCTAATAATAAGCCCTATCAATTTCCCACTAATGATATTTTTAATTTCTCACTAATGGTGTAATTAATTTTCCACTAATTGTGTAGTTAATTTTCACCTTATTATTAGTAAATTAAACATAACCACATGTGTAGGAGATTAAAAAGGCACATTTTTTCTTCTTTACACATTTGACCTACCTAGATAGAAAAAAGGCCTAAATTATCTTAAGGAAAGAACTAAAAGATACATCTTTATCTTTCCTCATATATTTTGCCATAAATGAGAAACAACATAAGTTAGAATTCAAAAAGCCTTTTCTTTCTTATTCCATGTAATTGTCATGTAAATTGAGATTGCATCATAAGATTTGTTGATCACTAATTAGAGTTGATCAATATTGATGACAAGATTCACTAAGAACATACCACTTAAGTGTCAAGACCTAGTATCTTTACAAAAAACTAAATCTATCAAATGTAATTTTGTACGCACATTTGGATATTTGTGCTCACTAGCTCAAATATACTAACAGCTCCCACTCACATTAGATGAAACTCGTGATCACTTCAATCAAATGATACAACCTAAACTAAAAAAAAAAAATAAGACTAAACTCATACACTCTATGTACATTTGCACTAAGGGCATGTGACCCTAAGCACAAAAATGAAACCATCCTACTATGCAACTGTTAAGTATACATAGGAGACTTTTTCCTCAACCTAGATTCGACTACATGTCACAAGTAGAGGAGATCACAAGATAATCCCTAAGTTGTCATAATAACCCTCATAAGTTATCAAACCAATAATTCTGTGAACATTAATCATGCCTATGATACCCTGAAATCTAGTTGATATATATATTCGTTTGGTTATCTTCAATCCCTTTGTTGAGCTTGAACACATCCTTAACTCATGAAACATACCAAGCAGCAAGTTAACTCTTCCTTCAAAATCATATAGCACTTGATCTTATTATACAAAGTAATATGGAGTCTTATCAAGTACAAATGACAACGTCTATGTATCTATGTATCACTAGAATTTTTTTTTCTTCTATACCATTATTTAATAATCCAAAACCATTCATCTACCGAATCAAGTTCTCTCAAGTTGAATTGCTATACCCATTTTGGTCCCCTGTCAAAGTAGATACTCTAATTTCAAGCCATTAGTCCATTTTTGTGAAAATTTTGTGTTGAAAAATGTTAAATATTCAATATTTTTGCATTTTAGTACATTTTTCTGAATATTTTGTGTTAAAAATGTTTAAAGATCAAATCTTTTTGCTCTTCGTCCAATTTTTGTGAAAATTTTTTGCCCAAACCTTTTCAAAATCCAAATTATTTTCATATCAGTCTATTCTTTGTGAAAACTTTATGTCAAAAAATATTAAAGATCTGATATATTTGCATTTCAGTGCATTTTTTAGTAATATTTTGTGCTATGAAGGTAGAAAAATTAAATCTTGTTGCATTTCAGTTCATTTTTGTTAAAAAAAATTTGCCAAAAACATTTAAGAAAATGTTGCCTACGAGAGTTGAGGTTGATATGCTAACTCCCTGCTGCTTACAATCCAATCATATATATATATATATATATGTATATATATATATATATATATATTCATAAATCATTTACCAAAAAAGTATTATTATATATCATTGTTATTTATCTCTTGACATCTATATAAAATTTGTATTCCCACGGCATGCAGCATTTCCTCCACCATTTTGACAGTAACTAAACTTCAAGCCTTTAGATTTTTTAATCTATGTTATTTATCTTTTATTGTGAGTTTGGGCTCATTAAATAGATCCATTCTCATGCCTATGACAATCATCATGCGTATCTTAAAAACTGGAAGATGTTATCTCTCATTTCATAATCCAACTTATATACTAAAATTAAAATTAACATAATTAAATTTATGTGACAATAAAGTGATGTTATTTTTTATGATATATATATATATAGTATTTAATAGGTTTAAACTTATAATTCTACCCTAAGTTTCTAAAATTTTAAGAGTCCGTTTTGGCACTTGTGGAATTCTTGGCATCAATTCACGTGTCAAGACATTACAAATGTTATAAATGTGTCAGACAAAGTACTGGTATCCTAAGTTTTAACTTTGATTATCATAATACTATCCAAAAAAAAAAAAAATTAACGCATTAAATTACCTATCTTTTCAAATTGAGAAAATTTTCACACATGCACTATTTGTTTAAAAAGATAAATTGTATTTTACCAAAAAAAAAAATAGTATGTGAATACTTTCAAGTTATACAAATAATTTGTAAGCAATACATACTATTGTATTTTAATTTCTCTAGAAAAAGTTAATTTTTTGGTCGAATTTTAGTTTAGCTACATTAATATTCATGATAGTCGCAGGTAATAATTTATGCAAGTAACAATTCTCATGAAATTATAAAAGGGGTCTATTCTATTTCCGTGAAACTTGATCTACAGCACTTAGCAACCAGGAGGGCCATTACATTGGGAGTTAGGGCAGCTCTATACTTCTTAAAAATGCTGAGTTTCATAATGGTGCAATATTTTCACGGGGTTATAAAGATTTTATCTTCTTTGACGCTTGATTTCACGCTGAAATATACCCACCATTTAGAACAAGAATATTCCAGATTATTAACATAAAAACATCTTATTGATTTCAATATTTTTAGAGTAGTAAACTACAAGCTTGCATTGCTGAAACAACTTTTATCAAGTGTAATTTCTGATTTGTCTGAGCATCCAGACTTTTGTTGGCCTTCAACTTTGTCCTTGTTTCTAAAATATTCTCCTTTAACTTTGAGGATTCAGCTTTGTGTTTGACATTAGCTTTGTCATCTTTTCAAACTTCTTATCCCAATTAGACTTTCAAGAAGAACTTGATTTCTGCATGTATTTTATAGAACTCTTCTTCTTAAGTTGTCTTTCCACCTTCATAGCCATATGCACCATATTCTCCAACTCAACATAATATTGTAGTTCCACTACATTAGCAATATCTCTATTTAGCCTATGAATGAATCTAGCTATTGTAGCTTCTTGGTCTTCCTCAATATTGGCTCTAATCTTAGCAACTTCTATTTCTTTGTGATAGTCTTCAACACATTTAGATCTTTGAGTTCCGCCTTGCAAATATTGGTGCAACTCCCTATAATAAGGATTAAGGACGAATATTCTTCTGATAACAATAGAACTATTGATTGTGATTATGAGATAATTTGTACATATAGTTATAATTTCTAAATATCCTTGATTATGGAATAATTGAGAAGACATGATATCATCCATTTATAAGTAAAGTAACATATGTTAAATCACAATCTTTGGAAAATGTAGCGATCTCATACACTTTGTGGAGTGGAGATATATGGACAAACATATGGATTGTTACCATGTGTCAATGGGCTTCTCGTATGATAGGACCTAATTGGTTGAACTGGTCAAGGAATACATGGAGATTTTGTTGGGGTACATGCAAACATGCTAGGGATCAATCCAATCATAATATGCCACAAGTTGTCAATCAACCCCAACGTAAAACTTGTGTCACAGAAGAAGAAGATTCATGGGGTCAAGCAATAGAAGATTACAAAGGAAAAAGTAGGAAAGCTATTGAAAGTTGGTTTCATTCATTAAGTCCTACACACACATGGTTGACAAATATGGTCCTTTTTAAAAAGGTCAATGAAGGATAGAGAATGTGTGTTGATTTCAAGGACCTCAGTAAGGCATGTCTACAAGACTCTTATTCATTGCCAAATATTGACCAGTTGGCCGACAGTGCCTTTAGGTTTGAGGTTTTAAGTTTGGAGGATGCATTCATGAGACATAATCAGTTGAAAAAGCATCCCAAGGATGAAGATAAGATTGTGTTCATAACCAATCAAGGTGTATACTACTATAAGGTGATGCTATTTGACTTTAAAAATGTGGGAGCAACTAACCAAAGAATGATAAGCAAGGTCTTTGCATAGTAGATAGGGAGAAATAGGGAAGTGTATGTTAATGACATGCTTATCAAATTGAAAAGCATGAGCTAACACTGGCAAACTTAGAAGAGACATTTAGTTTCCTGAAGAAGAATTGGGTGATGGTAAACCCTACGAAATGTGCATTTGGGATAAGAGGAGAAAATTTCCTTGACTTCATGCTTACTAAGTGGGGAATGGAAGCAAATCCCTCTAAGTGCCAGGTGATCATCAACATGAAAAGCCAATCGAACATCAAAAAAGTTCAGACTTTCATGTTCATGTTAGCTGACAAACATGCTCCTTTCCTTAATTTACTTAAAAATGCTAAAAGCTTTGCATAGACTGATGAATGTGAAAAAATATTCAAAGAATTGAAAGAGTACTTGGCTACACCATCCATACTATTTCGGCTAAAGCTTGGTGAAACATTGTATTTGTACTTAATGGCAACTGAAGGGACAATAAGTTTGGTACTTATATGAGAAAATGAAAGGCAGCAAAAGTTGGTGTATTCTACAAGTCAAATACTACATGTCCCTTATGTTCCTCAGCATGCCCAACTTGCAGGATAATGCACCTGATAGGTAGGCCAGCATGCTTAGCTATCATAATTCAGCAGCTTGATTGTCGAAATGTGTGACACTTAGAATTTTCACTTGGCAATTAGTTAATTAGTACCTAGAAATAAGCTAACCAATCAGTCATATACCATCTAAGTTTCAAAAATAATGGGCAACACCCATAATTTATAGCATATTGAATCAACCATAAGCTCAAATCTCATCCCACATAGCAACCAAATTTTATATAAAGGCAACCAAGTCATTCATATTAATAATCATGATGTGTTCATGCAATTTGAACAAATACGAATGAATATGGCCAAAAGTAAATAAATTCATTGGACAATATTTTGATTGAAAAAAAAGGCTACTTCTTTATTCATATTTAAAAGACTTGATGTAGACTCTTGTGTGAAAGGGAGGCTCATGGCCACTCACTCGATCCTCTAGATGAATGTCTCAATGCCCACCTTAGGTTATCGAGCATTCCCTCCTAAAAAGCATTCTAAGCCAAAGCTTAAATGATAGCAGTAGACATAATTTTTCCTAGTTGACATAAGGACTTTTCTCCTGGCTTCTAAGGGTTCTAATGTGCTATAACATATTGATGTGAAGATAAAAATCCAATGATCACAACTATGTGCTTATTTACTCACATTGGGCTAATTACCTTGGTCAAAATTACATAAACACCCTTAGAATGGAGAAAAATAGGAAAAAAGTAATCTAAATGAGCATTTTCTCTCAAATTCATGCCATATGATCTACTTTACATGCTTGATTTTTGTCCCAAGTTTCATCTGAATCCAAGCATATTTGTTTGTCAAATTTGGTCATAAGTTTTGAACTATGACTTTCTCCCTCACTTGAAAACTTTAGTGCCTTCATTGATGACTCAATTTGACGCAACTAGTTTGTTTCCCTTGACTTTTTCTCTACTGGGCTCATTGTACTTTGCCAATGTTTTATCTTTAACATTTTAGTTTGACACTGCTCCTTGAAAGTCTTC
This sequence comes from Saraca asoca, assembly GCA_026873985.1. Lineage (NCBI taxonomy): Eukaryota > Viridiplantae > Streptophyta > Magnoliopsida > Fabales > Fabaceae > Saraca > Saraca asoca. The sequence continues at coordinate 13,907 of JANHAO010014783.1, forward strand.
AATATGCTCTTCTTCAACTCTTCTTAGGCTTTCTTTTGCTTGTCTCTCAGACTTGTCATTGATGATGAAAATGAGCTATCTTCACAACTCTTGAGTTAATTGTCTTTGTAGCTATGCAATAGCTAGGCATTTGGGGTGTGCTTACTATCGACTAGTCCCATATCCAATGTCCCATACGACCAATGTGAGAAATGCAAGTCTCATGGATTGATCAGATAAAAGTATTACCTCTTGCTGACAAACCATGGTCTATTTGCAAGTCCTATACCTTGCTCACATGTTTGCTCACGTGGTTTTTTAACTTTCTATCATACTTTGCCACATACTCTACTACTCTAACAACACCACTCCTTGAACATGGACTCAACACCTGGTTGGTGCCTCCACGACCACTTGAACATGATATTTCGATGGTATCCCCCTACCATGATCGATAGGGTTAAACAAAGGAATATCCATCACACTTGTTCTGACTTTCCACATGCTTATGCTTTTGAAGGTCATTACCATAAGTTCCTCTTATGACTAAACTCCAGCACTCTCAAAGCAATCTGAGCTATTGCCACAAGTTAGTTCTCATGACTAAGTGAGTGGTTTTGCATGGAAGAATTTCACAATTAGATATTATAAAAATACAAGTGTTAGGCACCTGCTTCTCGAACACACTACACCTTTAGGCTTCTCAATAGACTCATCCCTAAAAGGATTTGTCTACTTTGCACATCTCTCCTAATGCACTTCATCCACTACCTCTTTTGCTCCTGTGCAGGGTGCTACCCTTAAACTTGCACAACTCCTTGTGTGAGTAGATCCTCGATGGGGTGAAATCTACCATGCTTTGTTGCTGTCTTTCTACACTTGGGAGTCTAGGAATCAATTTGTACTAATCATAGGGCAAGACTTGTCTTACCTATCAAAACCTTCATCACCACCCTTGTCGCCCTATTGTGCCTCCTCTTCAAGCTTGGCTTGTAAGACATTTAGGGTAGCGTTTTTGTGAACACTTTGCCATTTATGAGGCCTATTGTATAAGAAACAAGCTAGGGTCTTAGACTTCCCTTTGCTGATGGTGAAGGTTTTTGCTTGGCCAAGATGAGTGAAAGAGGCCAAAAATTTCAAAAAAAATTTCTCCTCTTGGCTGCGCAAACTCCCAAGGATCCAATGGTGTGAGGTCTCAAAATAACCTAGATCAAATCTAGAGTAGAAGAAGAGCTTACTAACCTTTAGTCCAGCTCTTGCACAGTGGA
>JANHAO010014784.1:0-15148 GCA_026873985.1 Saraca asoca
AATTTTGGGTCCATTTTTGTTAGTAGACACAATAGAAATTTTCTTAATAGTAGATGATTTAGGTAACCATACAAGTCTCTCATTTAGTTTCAACAAATATGTTCCATTCCTAAAAGGACAATCTCTGATGTGATGCCCTTTATGATTGCAGTAGTAACAGGTGATATAAGTAGGGTTCCATCTCTTAGATTTCTTATAATGCTGCTGCCTATATCATAGACCAGTTCTATTGTAAGAAACCTTTTGATTTTGTAGCATATCTTCTAATTTCTTGTTGCTGTCTGAAAATCCTTGTAATATTTTTGTCAAGGTTTCAATCTCAGATTTATAGCATTTATACTATTCACATTCCTTTCTATTATTCAACTTTTCAACTAAGACAATTAATTTAGTATTCTCCTTTTCTAGGTCTTTAAACTTATGAATTAGAATTTCTTACTTATTCTTAGAGGTGGTTAATTATTTCTTAGTTTTAACTAAAGAATCATACAATTTGATACATAAATCACCTAATTCTTCATCATCATTTTCTTCATTAGATTCATTTTTAGATTCATCATTAGATTCATCATCATCAGAAGTAGCAAAGAAGGAGTTTTTTCCGAATACGTTAGAGTTATCATTGTGTCTGGCCATAAGGCATAACAAAACGTCATCTTCTGATTCTTCTTCATTGGCACCAATATCAACCTCTTCATCATCCCAAATAGCAAAATTTGATTTCTTGTAGGATGGTCTCTTCTTCCTTCTTTCATTCTCAAGTTGCTTCTTCAAGTAGACTAGGCAATCTAACTTAATGTGGCCATGTTTTTTTACATTCAAAATAGGTAGGGACTATACTAACAGAATTTCCTTGCTCAATTTTATTATGATTCCTTCTTTGTGTAGTTGATTTCCTCTTGTCTTTATTCTTCTTTTCTCTTAAGATTCTCTGTAGCCTTTTGCTCAAGAATGCAACATCTTTTTTGTCAATTGTATCTACATCAATTTCAGATCCTTCATTATTTGATTTAGATATTTTTGCAATTTTGAGTGCTAGAGTCTTTTTCTTTTTATCATCCCTGTTCTTTTTATATCTCCTTAGCTCTAATTCATGCTCTTCCAAGTTTCCAAAGAGCTCTTGAATTGTAGGGATACCCATCTTCAGTGACTTTTTAATTGTAGTAACCTTAGGCTACCACTTCTTAGTCAAAGATCTTAAAATCTTGTGGACAAGATTTGCATTTTCAAACTTTTTGCCAAGCAATATCAAATGGTTAGTAATTACTATAAATTTCTGCATTAAATCCTTGATTGATTCACCCTCTTCCATTTTAAACATTTCATATTATGACATAAGGACATGCACTTTAGAAGCCTTAACTTGTGAGGTGCCTACATGTGCAATCTCTAGTGTATCCCGAATTTTCTTAGCAATAAAATAATTTGTGATCATTTCATACTTATTAGGTGATAAGAAGTTTGAAATTATCCATTTTACTTTAGAAACAAGTAAGTATCTTTTTCTTTCATCTTTGTCTAGAGTGACTTTGGTTTAAGCTATACATCACCATTAATTAGTGTCCTGGGAGGTTCATAACCTTCCTTAACCAAATCCCACATGTCCATATTTGTAGCTTGAATAAAGTCTTTTATCTTCTGCTTCCAATTGGTATAGTGTTCCCTATTGAAACCAGGACGTTTGTGCATTAGAGGACATTCAAGCAATAAGAAGTAGTTTGAATCCATAATTTTCAAGAAAACACAGGTGTATTAAGAGCCAAAGCTCTAATACCAACTGAGAGTCCCAGATAAGTTGTATAATATGGATCATATTGCTATTCCCTTAAGGGAATTTTATATACACCTTTGACTATTATGAATTCTTTTTAAATTTAACAAGAATGTAATAAATTGCTTTGTATCAAGAAATACGACAAAAAATTATGCAGTAAATATGTAGAATGATAATTATACAGAAATTAGAGATGCTAGAGCTGAGAAATAGAGATTCAAGACACCAGATTTTTAAGTGGTTTAACTTGAATTGAAACTGCAATTCAAGTCTACTCCACTGGATAATCTTCAACTAGATTACCACTTTCATTATCAAAACATCAAGATTAAAACAAGCTCCTAAATTGCTAGTTTTACACAAGAATTACAACTGGGATCTTGCTAACCTATAACAATCACAAGATTTTCAACAAGCTCTTGCTAACTTAAACAAGATTCCAATCAACCTAGAAATTTCAAAAGAAAAATCAGGATAAGAGATTAAAACTACAATACTAGAAATTGAGATGAAAATCTCAATTATCCTAGATGAATTTTTCACTTGATTTGATTCAAAATCAATTAGATTGAGAAATATAGTAAGGAAGAAGTAGATCGTGTAAAGCTTTATTTTCTCTGAGATTTTCACACTTGAAGAAGAGAGAAAAATATGTAATCTTATGTAATTAAAAAGTGGTTAAGGTTTTTTATAACTGTTGTAACCATCTGTAATAGAATAACTAACTTTCAGTTTATGAATCGATTCTTGAATCTATTCAGAGTGGTTACAACTAATGAATTGATCTATGAATCGAATCGTAGTGTTTTGAAATCAGGTCTTGAATTGATTACCTAATCAATTTAGGATAAAATCCTAACCTTTGGTAAAAAATTTTTCAAAACTTTTCTTCATGAATCGATTAGTGAATCGGTTCTAATATATTTTTCACAAGTTCTTAAACAAATCGACTCTTAAATCGATTCACAAGTTGTAAAATAGTTTTATAAAATCTGCACTTGTGAAAAATCTTTTTTTCTAAAAAAACTTTGTTTGAAATATATTTTATTTTAGCTTTCTTGAAATTGTTTATTTATGACTCACTATATTAGTTAAAAGAAATTTGCTTGAATCAAATCTGATTTGAATTCATTTACAAAAGATCCTATAGAAATATAATAATTGCTAAATCTAATTTTAGGATCTCTTGAACCATATACTTTGAACCTGTAAAGTAGATCAAAACACTAAAATATATTGTTAGATAGTAATATAAACTAAAATTGTGTTTCAACATTAAAACCGAAGAAAATGTGTTGTTAGGGTAACCTAGGCTAACAGTAACCTTATGGTGACTTTGGCAATCCAACTAAAGTTCATCATTATGCTCTCCTATTTCCATTTTGGGATTTTGATGGATTGATGCAGTCCTAGCAGATATTGATGTTTTGCTTTCATTTCTTGACACATAAGATATTTAGTCACATATTTAAGCACATCTTATTTCATGCCTACCCACCAAAACACCTTTTTCAAACCATGATACATCTTAGACACTCCTAGGTGCATTATATATGATGAATTGTGAGTTTGATGCAACAAATCCTCACAAACACTAGAGGCAACCCATAATCCTACCTTTTTAAGCACTCTTGTTTTATCAACTACAAATTTGGAGTATAGTTCCACCTCTATCATCTGTCTAAGAATTACGTATTGTGGATCTTGTTTCTAAGCTTCCTTAACATGATCAACCATCATCGATTTTATCGCCATGTGAGCTAAAATTAAGGTTTGATTTGGAAATTTTAGTTGTACACCAAGCTTCTTAAATTTTAGGTGAAAGCACATGAACTTTTCTTTTTTGGAAAGAAGACAAGCCAAATTACTTATTGATTTGTGACTTAATGCATTTACTATCACATTTGCCTTATTGGGATAACATATTCTTGAACATTGATAATCTTTCACCAAATCCAACCACCTTCGTTGTTGAAGATCAAGATCTTTTTGCTTGAATATATTTCAAGCTTTTGTGATCTATATAAATTTTGCATGTTTCTCCATACAAATAGTGCCCCATATTTTCAAAGCAAAGACTACTACTACCATTTCTAAATCAACATAGGACAATTTTGCTTATGTTTCATTTGCTAGATGTTCTCCTGTTTGGCTATTCTTTGCTTAGATTATGACATCCATTTCATTTGCTAGGTGTTCTCCTACTTGGCTATTCTTTTTGGTTGGATTTTGGCTCCTTGTATGTTAAAAAAGTTAAGAAAAACTTGAACTTTGTTATAAAAATAAAATGGCCATCAAGCAAGAAAATAAAATGGATCATTTGTCCCCTTAATCATTCTCTTTTGTCTCAAAAAAGTTGTTATGCATCAATTTTAGTTATTATACTTTCTAAAAATATTTGATTGATGTTCCATTGCTATTACCTTTTAAATGGACATTTATAAATAAAATGGACATTTTTTATTCATTGAGTATAATCATGCATACTTGATAGGTTTTTGTTTATATTCAACACTTTCATTGCTATTACCTTTTAAATGGTTGATATCTTTCTCTCGATATTTTATTAATCTTTGCATCAAATTAATGTACCTAATCTAAGTATGGTATTTAATCTCTATATTAAATTGATATACCTATCTTCCTATAGAAGATAACTAAAGGGCTACTCTTATTACAACTACTCTGTTTATTTGAATTCGATTTATTGGCGTACATTTTTGCAAAAAAGAATGGGGGAAAGAAATGCTACTTCCATAAACATTATTCACAATTCTTTTTATAGTTATTTTAAAGTATGCGGGGCCAATATTATTTTCATTCTGCCATGTGTGCAAATGCAAAAATGGTTGTTGTAGTAGAACTACTCAATGTGGTATACCATCATTTGTTTCATAAAAATTTTTCTTGCTAAAGGAAAATGTGTGTATTTTTCTCAACTTGGTCATTGGACTACGTGTAGTCATGTATGTCACTTGCACATAAAATCCTAAGTAGAAGTGGCATATCTTATGTAGTATGAGTAGCAAACTTGTAATTCTATCATCTCTATCATTGTTTTAGATTTATGCTGACACATAATGCTACTAAATAATATATGTAAAAATAGTCCTAGGGATCAACGCCAAAGTAGAAGTTAATTTTTAAGAGCTGGCAACTTGTATAGTTAAGAGGATAGTGAGGTTTTGCTCAATTTCTCAGCCTATGTTCAATTTATGTCTACAAAATGCTTCTAGTTTTAGTATAGGTAAAGAGTTTAAGATGTAGTTATTGCAAATTTCTTAAGAGAGCTTGAGCTTAAAGTTGTTAAATTTATGCTTTTTTGTGTTAAGATGTCTTCTAGTACTGCATTGGTTAAGGCATTTGCTTCACTGTGATATCATAACACCTAAATCTTGGATCTTCAATTTTAAAATGGTTGTTTTCTCATCTCGTTGCATGCTTTGTTTCTCCCAGCTTGTGTAGTCTTTCAGACAGTTAAAGATTCTGGTTAAAACAATGGTAATGGTTGTGAGGTTAAGTTTAGGTGATTTTTCTTTTATTGAAGTAAGTTTGGTTTTCTATTATCCTAATTTGCTTTTTATATATAAAGTTATTTTTAAAAAAATAGTCAAAAGACATTTTGTATGTTAAGAAAGATTAGAAAAATTAGATAAATGCTTAGGACTTATAAATAAAGTTTTTAGAGATGCATATTTATATGATTACATGTATGATTGCGAGGGTAGGCTTAGCGAATAGGTTAGCATATATAATATCACGAATTTTCTAAAATCAATTTTGGTAGAAAAATGTCTTTTTGAAAAATCTAAAAAGGATAAATTTGAGAATTTCAAGAATTTTGAAACTTTAAATTTTTTGCCACAAAAAGTCCTAATATAATAGAAATAGATTACATGAATTTTAGGAAACTTAGGAGATTGAAATTCCTATTTTTGGATGCTCAAAAAATGAAATTCATGTTTTCAAGATTTAATTTTTGGAAAACTTCAAAAAAATCAAAACTAAGGCTACGGGTGCTCAGTAAGTGTAAAATTATAATTGTTACGAAGGTAATTAATTTAACTAATTTGTATTAAAATTTTATGGCCATTGGCAATTGGTGAGTACATTAAATTTAGACTTACATGGAGAAAATAGGAAAAGTTGCTAAAGAGGAAATTAGTCAGCTTGCAGTTAATAGGAAGTTGTCTTAAGCAAGTTGCCTTTTTCTTCTTCAACCCGTCTCCTAGTTGCACACATGCAACCCATATTTCTTCTTCACAAATGAGCTTTCTCTCTTTACATTCACTCACACTCTCTCTCCTTAAATAAGTCACTTAACTATTCTTATTTTTTCCTTTATTTTTATTACTGATTACTCTCTTCTTCCTCTTTAGTTTAGTATCAAAATCATGTTGAATCATTGAGTAAAATCTAATTTATGAATTTTTGAAGCTTATAGTTGACACTATTCAACCCATGAACTCACCTAAATTTTGTAAAGTTTTAGAGCATGGATCTTGTATATTTAGCTTGTTTCTTTGCAATGGAACCATGATCTAGTTATATTTGATTGTTTGGTGGAAGAAAAACCTTGAAATAGCTAAGAAGCTAATATACCCTTCTTTTTGTTTATGAAGAGTACTAAAGATTTTTGGTTAGATCAATTATGTTCTTGTGTTACCAGCTAATATACAAGTAATTCTTACCTTTCTTGTGAATTATAGTATATTTGCTGCTTGTGATCTATTGAATGATGGTGTAAGTTGAGGACAAATAGGTCTTTATGATTTTGTGACAAAGTCTGAGTGGAATGAATTTGTTGATATAATGATTAGATTTCTATTTAAAAAAAACTGACTTTTATGCATGTTTAAGTTTCCAAAATGTGTTGTGTTGGATTCCTAGGATATGGTGTGAGATTAGAAGTTATTTCTCTTGTTTTTCTACAAACAAAAGCAACATTTACACTTAACCTGCGATCATGCTCAGAAAAATCCAACATCTTTGTTCTTAAGATTTGAATTGAGATTTTCACTAAGTTTGTATAATTTGAATTGAACCTTTCTACTCTGTTTTTCTGATTCTAATCGTATTTGAATTTAGCCTTCCTAAAAGATTGCAAGTTTTGGTGAGCAGACTTGCATTTACAATTGCTTTTCCTTAAGTTGAATCAAATTTCAAGCCCAATTCTACTCGCAATTCTAATTACAGGTTCAGAAATTTTCACATTTTTTTGGCTCAATTCCACTTCTTTCTAAGATATCTCCTATTCCCTGTGGTCTAATCTAATATTAACTCTAACTAGTTCAAAATAATAATTAAGGAAACTTAAATGAGTAACTTATAAGCCGGTATGAATAAATCTAATAAATGTTTATAGATTAATATTATTGTAGTAATCCTAGTTGCTAATATGGTAATGGAATGAGAAATGTATGATTGAAATCACAATTGAATGAGAATGTTATGATACAATTGTTGTGAATGATATTGTTTAAAATTTGATAATTTCCTATGAGATATGGGATGGTAAATGGTTTATGAGGAATGATGATAATAAGATTATGATGGAAACACGTCTTATGTGATATAAATATTATGAGCATGAAATTATTGACAGCTTGGATAGCTCTCATGAGACTTGAAATGTGATTCATAGGATGTGATAGGGAAAAAGAATTGAGTCCTAGATTTGTGCATTTTGATATAATGAACGAGATAAGGTTGGCTTGGATGGATCAGGTTGGGATTGTGCGGGATAAAGTTGGATCAGAGAACAAGGAGATTTATTATTTTTTATACATTTTTCTTTTACCTATTTTATTATTTATGGAATGTTGAAATGTGATATAATGTGCTATTTACAAGGTGATATGAAACCATTTAGAGGTGAGTCTTTAAAACTTAACAACTTGTTTATGAGATTAGGAATGAGATATGATTGCCTGATTATGATGTTGATACATACATGTGTTGTTTTATTAGATAAATTCATAAGTTTGGTACTAATTTATCTCACAAAGCCCTGACTCACTCTTATGTGGACTATTTTTTTTTTTTTAGATTCTCAAGATATAGTAGCTATACATACCTCTAAGAAGTAAAATGAATAACAAACGAATAGAGATTACTACTGATACTTTCAGCACCATGATAGTTAGTCTGCTAGGTATGTATGAGATTAGGGTTCATTATATAGTAATTCTAAATCTAACAAATGGTGAAGTCTTACATGAGGTGGAAATCATTTCTCTATAACTCCCAAATGTATTGTTGATGATGGCCTTCAAATGGTTTGATCCTTGAGGGATCTATCATCTGTATTTGCTAACTTTTTGAAACATGTAAATAACATGGCCATAAAGTCCTTAGGGACATAGTTAGTTTAACCTATACTTCTGATCCTTAACAAGTTATAGGTTAAACTAACTTTTGTTTTGCTTTATCTTTGAAGGATATATGAGGTATTGTAGAAGAATGACTCATAGAGCTGGCTAGTGGAATGTAAGTAAGTTTTTTTAGAAAATTGTTAGATAATCATGAATACTATTGTTAAATGGACATATGCCTTAATAGGTAATGTCCTTGTACATTATGTAGGCAGGAATATATCAAAGTGACTTACTACTACTTGAGTTTCTGATCTCTCAACTAAATAAATAAACTTGAGTAAATTGGATTAAGGTAAATTAAAGCTGGTGCAAGTGTAAATGAATAACGAAAAAAAAAAATTCACATGCTGGTGTTTATCAATTGGGAAATTGATATTTTCGCCGGTCATGACTAGAAAATTGGATCATAACATATTTAGTATAAGAGCAATGGTTTAGATTAAACCTATGAGTATAGGCCAGTGTATAGGATTGTTTAAAGTTCATAGTGGCGGTGGTGGTTTCATCAAGTATTAATAGGAATAGTACCAATAACATGTGTGCACCCAGGAACATGTGTTGCTAATACCATTCCCATTAACCTGGTGAAATATGTGTTTGTGTTAGCAGAGTCAAATTAGAACCTTTGTATGTCTTGAGAATTTGATTAATTTTGTAATGTAGATTATGGAGAAAACTAGAAGGCAAAAAGGCTAAGAATCTAAGCCTGGTACTGGAGTCTTGTTCGTTAGATGTAATAGTCCAAACTGTGAAGTCAATGATAATCTTGAAATCTCTCAGTGGGTAGAAAACCTAGTCCTGCAAAGTAATGAATCACTTGGTATATGCATTAGCTCACAATCAAAATCGAGACCAAAATAGAGAGTTTGGTAGGAATAGATGAAACAAAAGAGATTAAATATCTCTTACTAGGAATAAGCAAGAGAATAGGTTAATGATTGTTCATAAATTTCTAAAATTGAAGCCATCTTGATATGTGGGAATAGACTCTTCCATGGATTTATATCAATTCTTTGACCAAATTGAAAGATATGGTAGGATGTTGTAATGCCTTGAACCTTTATGGATAGAAATTGTAGGGTATCAGTTAGATGATTTGGCACATTATTAGTATGTTAGAGCCATTGTGGGCTGAGTTGCTATGTGGATTCGTTGGCATAAGCAATGTTCCAAGAGACCTTTATTGATAGATTTCTTCCTCCCAGTGTTTGGCAAGTGAATGCCCAGAGGTTTGAAAATTTGAGATGAAAACCTAACCGTGAGCAATTATGATGCACAATTTACTTAACTCTCCTGATATGCTGCTCATCTAATTCCTGATGAGACTATGAAGGTAGAAAGATTTGTGCAAGCAAGGGCTTTATAACTATTATTTTGATCATGACAAAGTTGATCCAAACATAACATACCAGCAAGCTATGAATCAAGCCTTGCGGGTTGAATTGAGATCCAAGGAGTGTCTGAAAAGGAGATGTCCTCTGGTAGTAAGAAAAAAGTCTAAACTGCCTTAGTCATGAAACCCACTTACAATAAGGAATGTGGGAGCGCAATTGATTTCAACCACTTCTGTTCCATTTCATGGAAGGAATATGTTGATGTGGAATTTGGTTTAGTCCCAAATCCAGCCAACCAGAGGAGTTCTAAGGACTCAAACTACTTTTTGATTGAACTAACAGAGATGAAGAGGAAAAGCAAAGGAAGAACAGCAAGCACTTAAGGGATTTTTAATGTGGTTTGGCCAAAATTAGGTGGCACCGATCCCTACGTCCACGGTAACATTTTTATTAATCTAGAGAAAATTTTACAGAGTTTTTATACACGGATTCAACCCTTTCTTTATAGTGATCTCCCTCCTTTTATTTGTAGAGGCTAGGGAGGTTACAATTGTAATTACATAATTTATATTTCTGTTACATCAAAATAAATGCACAAGATTGCCTAGACTATTGCAAAATGGCTTTTATAGGCTACTGGCTGACTTTTGAAGTTTTGCTTTCTACAGGTGGGCCCTGCATGCTGCTTCTTATAGATTGGCCCTATGAACCAAGTATGAGAGGGTTGTTGCTGGCCTCCAATTAATAAGGATGAACTTCATGAGCTCACCTTTGGCAATGCGAGCTCACGTACAGCAAGTTATCGACTGTGTGAGTTAGGACTTGTCCCTTAGTGAGCTAGGGACTTTTACCTTATTCTGTTGCTTATGTAGCAGATGATCTAGCAAGCTTAGCTCTTTTCTCACTTGGACTGATTTGTCACTAGGCCTTTGCTAGCCTATTTCGCAAAATTTAAAAATGCCTATAACATAAGCCCCCCAACTCTCAACTAACTTCGTGGGCTGGGAGTTAAATAGTTTTACTGGCAAAGGGCTTCTTTCATGAATTTCCATGCAGTCAAAGTCTCTGGTTAGCCTATCATTTCATTTGATCCAGGCCATACCTCATGCTATGCGTGTCTCACTACCATGGATGAGTTTTCCTCATGTCTTTCCAAGACATTTAATGAGAGTGGTTGGGGGTTCTTTCTTGGACTCTTCAATGAGACCAGACTGGTCTATTTAAAGCATAGGAAGTTCTTCTTCCTTCTTCATTGAGTGAACTGATGGGTGCCTTAGATAAGCCCCCCATATTTTGTTAGTGTGCCTTTCCAGTAAGGCATGTATGATTTGCTGCATAAGAAGCCTTTACGGGGCAATCCTTCTTCGAGGATTTAAGAGGATCTTATATAGATCTTGGATTATTTCCTTATAGTGATGCCGTGGGGTTTTTCCTTTCTAGCCATATCTACAGGCTCTTTTTAAATTTTTAGTGTTGGACGGAGAGCTGGGAAAGAGCTTGAACCAAGGAGGGTGACAAGAAGAAGATTGAGGAGCAAGGACACCCATCGATCCTCCTACTGATACTGCTTGGAGTTCATCTCCACAAAGTCAGTCTTCTTTCCAAAATGTAATAGCCGTAGGCTTCTTTTGTTTTGATTTGTATTTTGAATCTCAATGATGTAAATTTACCTTGTTGAATGAGGCTTTAAATGAATGAAATTGTCTTCATAATTCTTTAATGTTATATTATGTTTGAATATTCTGCACATCACAGATGATAGTATGAATTTCTGTAAATCACAATAAAATGAGATATTTGAATAACCAATCAGCCATGCTTCTCGATGAGCAATAAGCTGGGCATTGAGGTGCCTTAGTTGTTAATAAATAGTTCATAGGTAGGTCCTATAAGAGCTATGCCTCATATACGAGCTGCGAATGATTGGTCGCATAAGGGTTACGAGTATTGTGTCACACGAGAGCTGCACTTTGTGAGTCGTACCACAGTTATCTTATTGCTCAGTGGGCAATGAGTTTAACTTTGCTAGCAATCTCATTGTTTAGTGGAAGAACAATCTTATTGCTTAGTCTCATAGCAATCTTGTTGCTCAGTGGAATAACAATCCTGTTGCTTAGTCTCATAGCAATCTCACTGCTTAGTGGAATAACAATCTTGTTGCTCAGATCCATAGCAGTCTTGTTGCTTAGCAAAATAGTAATCCTGTTACTCAGTTCCACGGTAATCCCATTACTCAGCTAGGATATGAATAGCTCTACTAGTAGTCTTATTGCTTGGTAGGAAATGAGTTTATTCTTAGTGCTTCCATATCTTAGCTGACGAGCTGGCAATAAGCGTAGTACGAAAGGTGACTCAACTGAAAAGCTGGTAAAGAGATCAAGCTTGATTTGTCAATCATAGAATAATTCTCTTTTTATACAACATTCTGCTAAAGATTAGGAAATAGAAAGATTCAAAGGGCTTTATTAGCCTCTAAGCATCATATCATCAAAATATGGTTCTAACTAAAGGGCCTTACTCGTAATCAGCTATCCACTGGGGTTATTGAGGTTGCTCGAAGGGTCAAACTGCATATTCCTACAGGCAACCTCTTTTGATGTGGTCCTCTATGGCATCCTTTAGTGCCCAACACTTTGAGGTGTTATGCCCAACCTCATTGTGGTAGGCACAAAACTTGCTCGTATCTTTAGACCTATTAGGGGCCCTTAAGGGTTTAGGTTTCCCAAAATCTTCCCCGTTCCTTTCTGTGGCAAAGATCCTATCTTAAGTGTCAGACAGGATACTATAACTTTTATGGCAACCTTGATGTCAGGGTTGCTCGGTTCTCGTTTTCTTCGTGAGTTGACCATTGAGGGTCAGTTTTCTGACTCTTATTGCTCCTCTTCTTGCTTTGAGTGGAGCTGTTGGCTATGTCCTCTTGCTTGGACTCCTTCATGCTAAAAGTTTCATCCCACTTAATTTGTTTAGCAACTCATTCATAAAATTCAGTGAGATCTCTAACCATAGACTTGTATAGGCTTTTATATAGCTTTCTATCCTTGAGAAGTCCCACAGAGATCATCACCAAAATGGTTTTCTCTAAAGGATTGTCTACTGAATTGGCTTTGAATTTGAACCTGGCAATGTAATCCTTCAGCGGTTCATGCTTTCATTGGAAGATCATCGTGAGATGGTAGGGGGCATGAGCTACCTTTTCAATGCTCAATACTAGTTGATAAACTTTTGTTGGCATTCTTCCCAACTGTATATTGAGCGAGCCAGAAGGTTTCTAAGCCATGTCTGAGGTCCACCCCTAGAATAGCTGGGAAAATTCAGCATTTGACCAAAGGATCAAGCATTTGTAGATCCATATGAACATTGAATGCATCCAGATAGTCGTAAGGATTAGTGTGCCCATTGTATAATGGGACCGTGGGGACTTTGAGCTTGAAAAGGAGGGGTTGCGCTTCAATCTCTTTAGAGAATAGTGACTTTTCTTCAAGGTGAGCTTGATCATTCGGAGCTTGAAGATGTTCCTCCAATTGGTTCATCTTTTGAAACAACTCTTCCAATAGTGGGTCTTGCACTTTAGATCACTGCCTGGAAGATTATTGATTCTTTTGACTTTCCTGGTCATAAAAAGAGCAACCTGAAGTCTGTTTTTATGAGCAGCGACTCGAGGGAACCTCCTGATTAGCTCTGCTCAAACATCCAACTTGTTGCAATTAAGAAACATTTTTGGGTGTGGCAAGCTCAGTCTGCTTTTGCACACCTTGAGCTTACACTTATGCTAGCTTTGTGACTGCTCTAGTCAATTCTACCATTATATTACTAGTCTTTCCTGATGCTGAAGCCAAGTTTATGCTTCACCAATGTCGTTAACAATAGCACCAGGTTGAAAAGAGCTGGCTAAGGGCAAGCCAGTAGTAACACCCATGACAAGAGCAGTGGAGGAGTTTATTGTAGATACATAACCTTCCAGGGGATCAACCAGTGCATTCAAAGCTCTGGTGGCTCTTCCTCTTGCCATCAAAACTACACAAGAAATCAACCAGGACACCAAAAATCAATCGAAACAAATGAGTCCCCATGATGGCGCCAAAATATTGATGGTGAAATTTGATTCAGTCTCAAATCCAACCAACCAGAGGAGTTCTAAGGACTTAAACTACTTTCTAGTTGAACTAACAAAGATGAAGAGGAAAACCAGAAGAAGAATAGCAAGCACTCAAGGGATTTTTAATGTGGTTCAGCCAAAATTGGGTGGCACCAGTCATTACATCCACAGTAGTATTTTTATTAATCCAAAGAAAATTTTATAGAGTTTCTGTACACAGATTCAACTCTCTCTTTACAGTGATCTCCCTTCTCTTATTTATAGAGACTGGGGAGGCTACAATTATAATTACATAAGTTATATTTCTGTTATATTAAAATAAATGCACAAGACAACCTAGACTACTGCAAAATGGCTTTTTTAGGCTGTTGTCTGACTTTTGAAGTTTGGTTTTCTGTGGGTGGGCCCTACATGCTGCTTTTTGTAGACTGGCTTCACAAACCAAGTATAAGAGGGTCGTTATTGGCCTCTGGTCAGTGAGGACGAACTTTACAAGCTTACTTTTGGGAATGTGAGCTCACATATAGCGAGTTGCCAACTGTGCAAGTCAGGACTTATCTCTTGATAAATGAGCAAAATGCATATTATTATGTTGATTATTACCTCTTAATTCATTGTTAATTTGTGATTTCTTTGCTCTTTTTGTTTTCGTTTAGTATTTTTATTCTTTGGCACTGCTGTGGTTTGTATTTCTCTTTGTAGGTTAGCAAGAAGGCTTGGAAAGGAGGGTGAAAGCAGAAGTTTAAAGCATATTTGGATTAAGGAGAAGCTATGAAAGAAGCCCTGTGAAGAACTCAACTCATCTATGATTGAAGCTAGAAAAATCGAAGAAGCTAGCACTGAACACAGCCTGGCCGTGTCCCAAGATATAGCCATGTTCGGTGCATTCCTCAGTAACTCCCAGTGTAAAACACGGGTTGGCCATGTCACCAAACACATCCATGTTTTGGCCTCTATTATCCTGCTATAAAAGCTAATATTGTGCAACCTGATGGAGTCTTTTGATAGTTCTAAGATAGCTTACGTAGGTTCTCTATTTTTAGGTGTTTTTCTAAGTAGATTAAGAGAGATTTTTATGGATTAAAGTTCTTGCAAAGATTCTACTTTCTTTTCATCAATTGAAATCTTGGTTTTCTCTTTCAATCTTCATCTTTACTTTTCTGTATTGTTTTGAATATTATGAAGTTCTTAATGTTAATAAATTTGGTTTTTACTTCCATTATGTCTGAGTAGAATTTTATTCTAGGATTAGGAATAACCCAATTATGGTCCCTTGCTGCTATTGATTGATTTCCTATTATAATTACCTAGTATAATTTGATTCAATTGTTATCCCTACTAAGTAATTGATAAAATATTTGGTCAGTATTTTGTCTGATCTTAGGTAGATAATTGAAGTACCGAAAATAGAAGATTATTACCAAAAACCTAACAGTTGAATAAGGAGATTTTAATCATGAAAGTAGATTAAGTTTCTTTAGAATTGAATTGGTTAGCATTGATCTTAAAAGGCTTACATTAATCTAAACCATGAAAGTAGGTTCAATTAGGTTGATTTAAGTACTAT